>VNJW01013991.1:0-57708 GCA_008042615.1 Drosophila auraria | reverse complement strand
ACAAGGACGATAAATTGACAGATCTCTCGATCCGCTCTCAGAGAGAAGTGCTAGAAAGATAAAGCACTCTGAGTTTACATTATTTCTCTGACAGGCAAGAAATAATTTCGGTCATAAATAAAATTAGTTATTTAAAGAAAAGGTATATAACAAATATAAAACTAGATATTTACAAATTAAATATGTAATTTAATTTAAGCAATATTTTTAAGAATTTATTTAATTAATTTTAAATTTTAAGAAATTTCTGGCTAATTAATATTTGTTTTTGTATTTTTAGTTTTTTATTTAAATTTTTAATTCTAAATTGTAAGCTAGGACAAAGTAAAAGAGCAGCAGAGCCAGAAGAATGCCCACATCAAATAGCATTTTGCAGAAGTTCCTCAGGAACAGCGTCGCCTTCGAAAGGTCCACCAAGCTGGCTCTCGTGGTACGCAGCGACGTTAAATAGATGTCGATGGACAAGACGGCGGCGCAGTGCGCCCACGCAGCGGTCATGTGCTACCAGAACGCAAACAAATTCTGTTTTGTTCTTTATTTATATTTTTTTTAGAAGAAAATGACAAAAAAAATCGATCTCAACCTTTTCCGACAACGTTTAACGAACGACTGTCAAAATATCGTCCCCAACTGAGGGCAGCTTTCTCGATGAGATTACCTTGTATAATTGTATCATGCATACATCTTAGCTTAATTTCTCCCAGTGCCTGCCCAGCACTCACCTTCCTACCTACCAATATTGTCATGTGGTTTTCTTTGCCGATGGTGGTGGCAGGGCAGGAGAAGCAACCGAGGCAGGAGCCGGAAGGTGGCAGGCAGGCAGCAGGACGAAGTGGAGGTAAGTCCTGGTTGACTGCCACTAACCATTGAGCTTCATCAGCAGGCAGCAACGACGATGATGATGACGATGATGGCGACGTCGACATCATGGGACGGAAATGAGTGAAGCGTGACATTTGCTCCTCCTGCGATGTCACGCTACGCTGCTCTTCGCCGCTCCTTGCGCTTGCCATCTCTTTATCCTTGCCTCATCCTCATCCTCGTCCTTTTCCCCATCCTCAGCGTCAGCGTCAGTGTCCTTTTTCCCGCTCCCTGCTCACATGTGAGCCGCGGGCTAGGCAAAAGGAAACTCCTCGTATAACGCAAATTAAAAATCGCACTGCGAATGCAAGACATCGCCGGTAATGGGAAACTAGCGTGTAAATACGTGTGTATGTGTGTGTGTTTGGCCAAAGAAAGGTCTCCTCCTGCGGTGCCTTAGAGTATGCAACGCTTTTTTAATTAGCCCTCGACCAGGCATAAGGATCCAAGGATCAATTACAAGGGGGATATGCCTTCAGATAACCTCGAGAGTCCTTTAATTTGCTGTGTGAGTAGTACTCGTTAATAGCTGGAATTAATCACCATTTAAGCCAGGTTTTTGGCGTTTAATTTACCCTAATGTTTGACCCCTTTAAGTAGCGCAAATAATGTGGTGAATGGCCGCCGGCAGAGGTTACATTTCAACATCAAAACAAATGCATAACAAAAGGTGAAGCACACATATCATGCATATTTTGAGGAAAATTGCCTCTAACGCGCCGCTGTCCGCTTTTCCATGCTTCCACCTACACCTCTCTCCCCTCTTTGAAGTCCTCCCCCTCCCCCTTACCCCTTGTGTTGTGCCTAGCGCCCGCAATCAACCTTTGGCAGCGGCTCGCGTTTTTGACTTGCCAGCGGCCAAATATCGATGTAAAGAATTAAAAACATAGGTACATGCGTACTGAGGGCGGCGCTGTGTCCCCGGGGCGTCGAGTCCTGACGAATAGGGGTTGGGGGGAAGGACAGGGGTGGCCTAAACTGGGAGAGCGCCGAGCAGATACAATAAAACATGCAAATATGCGCCCAAGGACATTGCAACAACAACAACAATAGCAGACACAGTCAAAACAGAGCGAGAGAGCGCCAAAGAACGCAGCTCAAACATCAAACACACACACTCGCATAGAGAAGGTCCTTTGGTGGCGGCATGACCGCAGGTGTACACACACACACACCCACACTCATCACACACACACGTAGATGCCGGCAGATACCAAAGGGTATAAAGTTTATTTAGCTTTAGACGAAATTAAAGGCCTTTGTATATTAAGTAACCCACGTGGAAGGCATCATCCATCCGCACACACTCGGCCATACATAAATGCAGTGCGATAACACACACACACACATCCTGGGCATATCCTGGGAGCCTGGGTGCCCGGCAGCCTGGGAGTGTTGAAGTTGTACATAAAATATGCCGCTGGCCGTTCTAAACATACCAAAAATGAAATTTATACCAGAAAGGGGCGAAAAAAAAGAGTATAAAACATAAAAAAGAACGGAATGCGAACCGAATTCGTTTCAAATGTTCATTGGAGGGCCCAAAAGGCCGCCGCAGGACATCGTTGCGTACCTTCAAAACGAGCTGTAAAGTTCCCCTTTTGCCCCTGTCCCTGCCCCTGCCCCGGACTCTCGCAGTGTACGACCGAGTGTGATGTGCCGCCTGCTGCCTGGTTATGAAAATACTTCGTCCATATTTTGATTTCATCAGCAGGCTTTTGGCGGTAATAACTGGACATGAAGACAATCGAGAGAGAGAGTTCACCCATAAAATAAATCCGAAATGTAAATCTGAATCCCGAAGTAAAACCTAAAATGGGTAATGGATGAGAGGGATTAAATGGTTACCCAGAGATGGCACAGGGATATTATCAAAGGTCTAGTCATATTAATATCCCTATAAAGTTATAATATTTACCATAATTATAATATTTTTATATTTATTATAAATGGTTTGGAGGTATCAAAGTGCCTTTAAGCTTTCTTAAAATTAACAAATACCTTTTTCATTTGGTTTTACAAAGCATTTAACATAAGAGCCTTTTCTTTCTATAAAATAATTTGGAAGTTTCAAAACGCCTTAAAGCACTCATAAATTTAAAAAAAATAATGCTTTCATTCGGTTTTACAAAGCATTTAACCTCGTTTTAAATTTCTCTAACAAATAAAAAACTTCCAAGTTCAAGTTTTATTGCAGCCTCATAGAAATACATTAAAGACTAAGAAATTATCAATATTTATGCCATCCTCAACCTTTACATACAAAAAAAACACCAACCAAAAAGAAATCCTTGAAAAAACGCTCCGCATTTAAGATGGGACAGCCCTTGGCATGATTATTAACTTTTAAGCCGCATTTACATTTTGACAATTGCAGTCCGCAATCAGCCAGGCGGGATATTGATGCATGTCCCGCAGTTTCGGATGCGGATTCCGAGGCAGCTCCTCTTTCTGCAGTGCAGGCGGGGAAAATGTCATAAAATAAAATAAAAACTGATGACTTGTGCCGCTGTCTGATCCGTAACCATTACATCCAACATCCACCTCCAGCCCCAGCCCGCGATGCATGTGTCCCAATGGTACAATTCCATTTTTTGATTTTTACTGCTCGCTTTTGTCACATATAAAAATGCATGAAATGCGGCAGACGTGGGTCCCTTGTAAAATATATACACATATCTGAATATATACATGTATATGTTGTACATTTAAATGCCGTTACACTGATTGACAAAAGCCATATCGGCGGGGGCTCAATAAAAGGCAGGGGGCCACGGAGCGTATGAGTAATGTAACCGAAACAATGCAATTGCCAATAAAGATGAGGCGAGGCCACGGCAGAAAAACTTGATTGCAATTTCGATGCCCTTTTTTTATGCATATCGCTGGGGCGGAGCCAGGTATTTTTTTGATGCATCGAAAAGAAATAATCCTATGCCCTTTAAACGGAAATACTTGGTAATAAAATATGCTGAATGCAAATAAAGCTTAGAAAGTGCAAAACTAACGCCAAAAAACTCGCTCAACACAAACGCCTTGAATATTTAATGCAATTGTTATGGAAACTTATTTTGATTTTATTACAGGACTCATGAATAATTGGCACACCTGGAGAGCTTGGGTCCTGAGACCAAGCATGCATACGGGAAAAGCGATTTCCACCTCGCTGCATTTCCTAAAACCACTTGGACCCGCGATCTGCATATTTTTAGGCAGCATTTTATTATTAAAGCCGCCGCTCAGCCATATACATATGTATGCAGGTATCCGCTGCGGATCAGGGGATTTTCTATATAATTTTGTAGTCCCGCATTTTGCGGAGCTAATCTGCATTTAAATGGAATTTTTAATTATTTTCCTAGCCGCATCCTTTGACAATCACAGCGGACCGACGGCGCTCGAGGCGCGAGCGCGCGGACATGCCTCACATCCCGGCACGGGCTCTGGGTTGCAGTTCCAGCTCCGGCTCTGGCCCGATTCGCGGTCGTTAAAATGCAGTTCGAATTTAAATAAAACTTAACAAGCTTGTGCACACACAAAGGTAGGTTAGTGCCCCCCACCGTCCACCGTCCGCCGTCAACTATCCGATATATATAACTCAATGCCGGCGCATTTTAGATTGCCAATCAAAATGTGGAGCAAAATATATCAGGTATCGATGGTGGGGGGCCTTACGGAATATCGGGGCCGCTGCACCTAACATTTTTGCCATCATCGGCTAAGCAAATAAGAATATTAATGGTTTTTTCCAGCCATTGCACAATATTTTGCACCCACCCATGCATAATACACCTGAGCGAGTTTTTCGATTAGAGGAGCGCCCGCCCAGTTTTCACCTGTCACTCCCTATGCTCCCTATCCTTGTATGTATACACACCCACACACAGTTGCGGTAATGCCGTGCATAAAATTAAAATTGGCGACATTTTACAAATTGCATTTTCGCATTTATGCCAATGAAAAATTGTAATTAACATGTTAATTAATAGTTAGCCGCCGGCTGGGTTTGTTTTATTAAACATAAAAAATGCATTGCATAATTTTAGGCCGTGTTCGTGCGACAGGCAGCCGTCCGTCGCTCGTTCAACAAAAACAAAATCACTTTATGAGCCTGCTATTTTAAAATTAATTAGTTTTGGCTGCCTGTTAAAAAAAGGAGAAAATACATACACAATAAAGCAAACAAGCAATAAAAGTTTTATTGTATATTTTAATGACAATCAGAGAGGCAGCGAGGGAAGAGTTTTAACCAGCTGCGCGTGGGATGGAATATTTAATGGGGGATTGATTTAAAAAGTAGTTCATTTTTAAAACATGACTGCGAAAATAAATGTATAACCATGTTGCTTATTGACAGGATCCAAACTTTTGTTTAAGGACCTTTATTATTCGGTTAATTTGTGTTCACAAAGATTACTTCGTTGTTAAAAGCAGAAGGATGTATGAAAGGTTGTAAATAAATTATTATAAGGCTTTAAAAAGTGTTTAATAATAAACTATGAATTATTATACATTACTATTAGAATTGTCTTGAATCCTGAAGAATACAAAATGTTAAAAAGTGTTAAGGCCAAAAATTAATAATAATAGTAAATATTTTACAAAGTTTTAGCTGATGCAAGTAAATCAAGCAAAATACATATTATTATAATTAATATTATTGCATATTATTTTGATACAAAATACAACTGATTATTGGAAGTATAATTTTAAAAATTCTTCAACAAAATTTATGCAAAATAAGGGACACTTAAAACTGGTTTCTGGATCGTGGAAATTATTGCCATTCTGGTCATAGCAAAGACCGGAAGTGGCCCGGTATCCGGCGGGCATTAGCCGCTTGTCTTTCAATTTGGCTGCCATAGCGGCTAGCATGTTTGGTTTCATCAGGTTACGGCCACGGCTACGGCTAGGGCTGCGGGTACGGCATTTCCTGAATTCCGGTGAGACGATGGCCCAAATTGGCCATTGGCGTTTTGCTCGAAATTTCCCATTCTCCTTGAACTGGGCCACGCACACTCCACTCACCGCACACCACTCGCCGCCTCCTTGTTATTGCTGGAAAGGAAATGTGAACGTGAACTGCATGTCTGGCCTGGGTCAGCTTCAGCCTCACCTGGCCAACAACATCAACAGGCCAAGGAGCCGACGACGACCAAAGGAGTCCAGAGCCGGAGTTGGCAACATAACGGAGCGGAAATTAAAAGGAGCAAAAAGAAAACAGCACCGGAACAGGAAGAGGATGAGAGTGAGGATGAGGATGAGGAATCTCTAAGCCACAAGACACCCGAGCTGCACATTACAATGAATCCTGCGGCCAACAAACTATGTGAACTTGCAAGGAGCAAGGCAAAAAGAGAGGAGCTAAGCGACGCATGTGGGAACACGATATCATTCCATTCAATTCACTTCATTGCCATCCGATCCTGATCCCCCGTCCTGATGGCAGGATAATGATGCACAGCGCCAAGTAAACCCTTTGCTGACTTGTTGCTTGGCTAAATACGTGTCCTGCCGAGATTGACAGTTGGCAGAGGAAAATGCAAACAAGGATATTTGAATTTTCAGCTGAAGGACAAGTGAAATATGAAGGGCATGTTATTTATATAGGAATACTGTTGAATGTGGGATTTAAGTTATACCTACTCTTTTGGAAAATTAATAACTTAAACTTAAGAAAGTGTTAAACAAAATAGTTTTCTAGTTTTCTTCATCCAAATTATAATTTAATAAATTTTTATGTGTTAGTACTTAGATTCCCTTTAAATTCTGCACTTACCTGCAGAATCAAAATCTTATATTTTCTGTCATTGATCTAAATTCTTTGGCCACCACATGCCAATTTCTTTGCAGATCCCATTCAATTTCTGGAAAGTTGGAAAAGCAATTACTTTTTCGTTAACATTTTTGAGCTTCGTAAACATTTAATTTCGAATTTTAATTTGCTTCAATGCACTGCCGCACACACTCACAGAGAGAGAGAGGAGGCGGCACCAATCGACATGGCACATCGCATTGGGGACTGCTGCTAGATGAGGTCCTGCTGTTGCTGCTGCTGCAGCAAAGGACCTGTGTGCTCCTCGCACCCTTCCCATGTGGCCTGGGCTTCGTTTCTCATTTACATTAAATAAATATTGTACAATTGTATTGAGCAGCAGCAGCTGGCAAAGGTGAGTCGTCGTCCCAGTCCGATGAAATGAGCTCTCCGATTGGATGCCGGGCCCCAACTTCATCTTACGAGCTGCGGCTTTGGCTTTCCACCTCCACCCAGCCGACAAGTGTAAATATTCCCAGAAAATAAAAGAATTCGAACAGTGTTCGGCCCCAATTGACAAAGGAAAAAAAACGGAAGCAGTATTTGCAATGAATAAAATGGGAAATTGAAACGTTTTGGTGGTTTTCGGCTTATGGAAAATGCATGTTCGGTATGCAAATGCGCCAAAGCAATATTGCAATATTTGGCAATAATCAAAATAGCCCAAATTTACTCGCACTAAATGATTTTTCTTACTTTTCTTTCTTAAACTATAAAAATTTCCATAGAGCTTTCTGGGAAATTAATTTTTTTGCCATGTTTTTCCAGTTGTTCTCGTCCTGGCACTGGTACACACACACACAGATGTCATATCCGTTTTAATGGCTCACTGGAGTCCTGGGATCCAATGACTTGTGATGTGCAAATGTTATCCTGTCTCCCAGGCTGTCTCTATCTTCCGTCCGACCAACTGTCTGTCTGTCAGTCGTTCAGACTCCTTTTCGCATGTGTGTTTATAATTTACTTTGCTTTCTGACAAAAGGATTTTAAAGCAATTATTTTAATGTTTTTCCCACACACACACACACTCGCACACTCTGGCACACAAAGGACACACGAGGAGAGATACGTCAAATTGAGTTTGTTTCATTGGCAAAATGTTAAAATGTTGAAATGACTTTTGTCAATTTTTGGCTTTTAAATGCAATTTTTCTCTTCATTTAACATTCGTCCGGATCCGGCTCTGGCCCTGGCTCTGGCTCTGGCTCCGGCTCTGGCGCATATAATTCGAGTAAAATCGAAAACTTTATTTAATCAAACACAAACACAAATGCAAATCCAACAAAAATGCAATGTAAATAATTCGAGGCAAGCCGAGCAAAAAGAGTTTTCGCATTCATTCATTCATTCCGTGTTTGCTGTTTTTGCCTTCGCTCGTTTGTTATTGTTATTTCACAAATTATCGCCACAGTTATGTAAATAGGAAATTTTTCTGCAATTATTTATTGAAGCGTTAAGCAAAATACACAAATTAGATTATTTTAAGGGCAAGTCAAATGCCAAATGGCGAAATTTACTTCAATTCCCCACAAACTTGATTTGGTTAAATAAAACAAATTGAATAAAGTGTAATTTCGATTGCGGGCTTCACAATGATAAATGACCCGCCTAATTACGGCTGGAGGATCAACTTTTGTCCAACTTGTCCTGGCTGGCTGCTAATCGCAATCGCAAAACAAATCCTTAAGTAATTCCGAAGGACGAAGAAACACTTGCAGCGGTTTTCAGTCTCGAACAATATCTAGATGGCCAAAGTAAGCAAGTCATTAACATATCGCACCAATGAAAATGCAAATGCACCTCATATTCCTCCTCCGAAGGATTCTCCCCTGCTCTTCGGCCTGACCGCCTATCCGCCTGTCCGTCCGGTGGCTCATTAAAATGCGCTGCCATCTTGCGAAAGTGAAAAATTGCCCAGTCAAGGAAAAAGTCGAAAGAAGAAAGCAGAAATGGGTGAGAGAGAAAAAAACTTGAAAATAAAAGTCGAGTTGGAGAAAGTACACCATGGGATGCCTTAACTTCTGGAAAAGTCAAATATAAGGTTACAACGAGTAAAAGCTTTATTTATTAATTAATTTTACTTAGAAAAACTTTGTTATCGTGTTTTTCCGACAGGTTAGTTTTAATTTTAAGAGATTTTAATATTATTTTGTTTTCTTTAAAATGTGTTCTTTTCTTGTTGATCAATCGCAGAGTGACCGTCCTCTTCTCTTAAACTTAATCCAAATCTTTTTAATATTATTTTTGTGTAATTTCGGAAGACTGAAATTGAAACGTAAATGCAAAGTTCATTTTTAAAATAATGCAATTCGTAGAAATGCTACCGAAAAGCACATTAAGCACAAATTACTTCTATTCAATGAATGCTAACAACTAGTATTTTAATTTATATAAAATTAAGACTATAGTGCATAGTTTTAGAGTATCTCTCCCTCTTTAAGGTGACTTTATTCGAGGTTTTTAAGAGATACTGAAGACGCTTATTTGCTATGTCTAAAAACAGCTATATTTTCAAGCATCCTTCCCAAAGTAAGAGTATTTCTAATACACAAAAGAAAGTCGAAAAAAAACTTTTGCGGCCACTGCAGTCATTGCTGGCGGTGTCGGTGGCGGTGACTGTGGCGAGGGCGGCCAGTGGACTTGGGAAAGGTGTTCCACTTAACTTCACTCCTCCTTGTGGCTCCTTGTTGTGGCTATTGTAGCTTTAGCTTTACGCATTGTTAGCACTTCATAAAACAAATCTCATGAATATTACGCGGTTTTATCTGTGCGCTTGGATACTTAATGCGTATAGCCAGCTGGTGCTGTTCGAATGGCCGCAACATCCTTGACTTGGCTTTGGCTGCGGGTTATTGCCAGACGGGAGTACGGAAACCAGAATCCTTGCACCCTTGTATCCGTGCATCCTTCCTCCTTTTTCGCTATCCTGTCCGACGGTGAGTGGTGCAGTCATGTGCAGGAATTAATTTTGCGATTACGCGTAATTACAGCCCGGAAAAAAGTCAACAAAGAAGGACGGCGGCTTTCGTCGGTTGGAGCAAAACTTAATTGCGAGTAAGTGTTGCTTAATACTCATTATCTGCACTCGCGCCTCCGCCTCCGCCAAGAGAGAGAGGATGGGGGCGTGTCAGCGGCATTGCCGAAACTTAATTGTTAGCTTGCCGAAACTTTTCGACGCGATATTTAACCCTTTACTTTTTGTTGATAATTAAAAAACTTTTGACGGAAGATAGCAAAAAATATATTAAAAAAAAGATGGAAAATGAAGAGCAAGGAGCAGAGAGCGAATGAGCGATGAGCGACATAGATACATATATATGTACATGGCTGGTTGTTTACACAAAAGCAATCATACGCCACGTTGTGCGGCCCCATTCCACACAGTTATCCATAACAGTATCGTCACTGTCAACAATACGACATCAAGGAGCGAATCTCGTTGGATTTCCAAGGGTTCCGCGGGCTCCACGGGCTCCAAGGGGCTCCTCAAACGCCCGACTTCTTGACGTTGCGCTGAAGTTTCATTAATTAGATAAAACTTTCTTCCATTTCCCCCTACATTGTTAATGACGCCGAGCGAACGAGCTGCAAATTATTTGCACACAACAAAAGTCAAAAAGTTGCAGGACCCCCCGAGAGCCCGAAATGTTTGAAAAGAAAAGAAAAAGCCTCACTGAGTGCGGTTGGCAGGGTATTAAATGTTATATTTCATGGGGGTAAAAATTAATATGGTAAGGAAAAGGCTAAAAATATGGACAAAACTTTTCTACGATATTATTGAAATATATATAATAATAAAAATAAGTTCATTATTGATACAACTGCCTTTAAACAAAACTATAAAAAGTGTAAACATAAAAAATATATTCTTAAAAAAATTGTATCTGAAAAAAAATAATATAAATCTTTTTCACAATTTTATTAATATATACTAATAGTAAATATAAGTTCCGAATTGTAACATTACTGAAAAGACAGTCTCATAAACTAATATATAAAAAGTGTACCCATTCAAAATTTATTTTTTAGAGTATGTAAGCCTTTACAAAATAATTTTTAAAAGGAACATATTAGTCCATGTACTAAAAACAGTATTTACATTATGTTCCACACTCCAAATGGAGATAATGTTGTATAAAGGAAAGCCTTCTCTTACTTGGGGCAATTTGTGAGAACTCTAAAAAAAATTAGGTTTCAATTAAAAATGCAACTTCACAAAAAAAAGATGGAAGGGTCAAAAAAAGGAGCCTTTCGAAGCCAATCAGTCCGGATGATTGCTGCCCAAGTAAGTCGGCCTCGTGTCTTGAGCAAATATCCGAAAATAAAAAATAATTAGCCCGCGCCCAAGGGTCCAACTCCTAATCAAGGAGCTGCTAAAGGTGGTAAGTAAAGAAAAACCGGAAACGCCGCACCAAGAAGCGCCAATCAAATTAAAAAAAGGATGCGCATGCCAGCCACAGGATACCAGATTCCAGATACAAGATACCTCATAGATACAAGAGCAAATCGTGGGATATGCGGAAGATGAATTTTTAATTTGTTGCCGCTGCTTCCCGTTTTAATTGTTGTTGACAGACTGAGTGACTGACTCGGGACTGACTGACAGCGTAATTTACAATCCTTTTTCTTTTTCAGCCCCGACTTAGAAACTCCAACCCCCTCAACGGCAAAGGCTGAGGGCTGATGCGGAGTGATGGAAATTTTAATTAAAGAAATTGCGGTTAATCCTGTTACGGAAAAAATGAAGATTCAGCCTCCGGGGGTCAGCTACACACTTTGCTGTGGCTACATCGCAACCAAAAATTGTGGCTAATTGTAAGGGCATTTGGGGGCAGGAGAAGTAATACATCTCATCTGTGAGTACCATGAACATGAGGTGTATCTCGTCCTGGCAACCCACGTTCATCAAGTTCAAAAGGTGAAGCCTCCCTCTGGCTTATGGGAAAACATTTTCATTTTCACTTTCGTTTGCTCGCTTCTAATGTTATTACCCGGAAAAGAAAGGGGTGTGAGGCTTTAGGTGGGAACACTTTCATATTTGTCAAAGGATTTTGAGTAATTTCATTTTATGCCATTTGCACATCAATTTGCATTGAAATTTCAAAGTTCTTAAAGGATCTCTAAGAGAGGGAATAAAGTGCGATTTAAAAGTGTTGAGCTGTTCAGAATGTAAGGGATATTCCGATAACAAAAAGACTGTTTTTAATATAATTATGATTCGTTTTGAAAGATTAAAAGTTAATTATGCATTTATTTTTCATCCTTTAACTTTAACTATTACTTTTCTATCTTAAATATTTATATATTTCTTCTCTATAATTTACAAAACACCCCCTAAATCCCCGTAATCCCCAAATATTACTTATAAACACTTTTCGAAAGCACTGTTTTTCCTGTGTGGCTTTCATGTTGACATTGTTCGGACCATTAAATCGGGTTTAACTAACCCAAATATTTGGCAGCAAGCAACGCACAACAGGACCTGTTGAACACTTGCTAACAAAAAGAAAAAAGATGGCTAACCAAATAATTGAGGCTGGTGGCTAAGCGTTGAAACAACTGCAGCAGCTGCTCTCAAAGCCATCAAAAATAAATGCCATTATTTCAGCCATATTTAATGGCGGCCAGCGGATGGATTATTTGAGAAGTTGAAAAACAAAGGCCCCTCTCCACCCCCTCGCTGATATATGTAAGTAAAATGTTAATTTTCACCAGCAAGAGGGGCGAGATTCTCAAGGCATCAGAAATTAACTTAAAAAGTCATTTTGCGGTCAAAAGGATGAGCTGGCTGGGGCTGCGAAAAAGGATTAATTGCATGAGGAGCGAGGAGCTGTACATGGAGTCAAGACCCCCAGCCCCCTTCCCATCCTGACAACCATGCACACTCGTTGCAGGATCCAGAAACTGGCTTTTCCATAAGCCATCGACTTGCACCGCACATCCTTTTGGACTCAGCCAGGACGAGGAGGCCAAGCGCCAACGTGTGTGCTCTGGCGGATCCGTATTTTTTAATAGTGTTCCGTGTGCCTCTCGGCGTTAATTTATGCCACAAAATCATTTTCTTTTATACTCTCCACACTCCACATGCGAAAAAAATTAAAAAAAAAAAGGGAAAAATACAAAATATAAAAAGGCAAAGGGGGCGAAGGAGCATGAAGCGAGGATGCAAATTGCGTTGCACTGCCCGCAGGACATGAGACGCAAGCGCCAGCACAGCTTTATGTCAAGTTAAAAATGAGTGCGAACTATGACATGAAATATGAGCGTATCTGAGCCTTATCCCGACCCCACAAAGCCCCTCCTAAGCCCCCCTGCAAACCACACACAAAGTTTTATTAGTTTCGCTTTGGTGCAAATGCGAGAAAAATAAACACAAAAATCGGTATTAGCTCGCCAAAACGAAATCGAAAACGTAAACAAATGCAAAGCTGAAAGCAAAAATACGAATGAATAAAAAAAAAAAACCCACAATAATTTATTATGTGACATGCCCGATGATGATCAGCCGCCCTGATAAGCTCAGTCCCCATCACGAAACTCTGGTACTTTCCTAAAAAAAGTGAATTAAAATAAAAATAAATTAAGCAAAAATATTACGGCAAGCTCGCTTCGGGTTCGGGTTCAAGCGATTTCTCGGTATCACTGCATCGCTTATGCAATCTAAGACGCAGTAAAAAGATTTCACTCAATTGCCGCAAATGGCATATAGTAAACATATAGTACTATTCCGTTCCATGGGCTGATATAGATCCAGACAAGGCCGGTGTTTTCACTGTCACTGGCATTGGCGGGTTAAGTGAATTGGTTAATTGCCAGCCGACAATGGCAATGAATTCGCGAGTGCAGCGAGAGTGATGCAATGTACTCTGTAGAAGGTTGGGATATATAATTCTTAAAGATTTTATGAGTTTATAAGATAAGATCTTGTTTTTTCGATCAATTACTTATAATTTTCCTGGAGAATAAAGTGGATAAATAATACTTTTATAGAGCTCTGTAAACAACAAGCTTATTCGAAGTTTCAGGTGCTTAAAGATCATTTATTCTGATCAACTTTTTATGTTTCATATTGAAGGATAATCTTACAACTTAATATCTCTATCCTTATTAAGGGTGTACTCTTATATTTAATATTTGTCCCGAGGATTCGGGTTAAATATCTTATCTAACTTCAAACACATTTATTTTTTGACTGAAAGAAAAACTTTTAGTGGTTCATAATTACATACTTTATAGAAGGTATTTTTTTAATCTATCAATTGTTCCAAAAGCAAAGACTTCTGGGTAGAACTACTACTAGAATACCATATTCGAACTTTCTGGAATGCTTTTAAATTAATTTTTTAAAAGATTTTCTTTACAGCAAACATTAGATTCCGATTGCATATTTGCTTCGAAATCTTCCCTAGGAAATTCGAAATACTTAAGATCTAAAAGCGTATCTTTTATAGACATGTACCCATTCCTGAAGAAGTGCTGCATGTACCACTATTATTCCCATATAATTACCATCTATTTCGATATTCCGACTCATAGACACATGTTTGCGCCTCAATGCCGCCTTGCATGCGGTTTCATTCAACTCAAGAGCAGTCTGCTGGCCAAAACGAACTAATCTAAACTGAAGTGACCCTATGGACTATAAATAACTGAACGGAATAGCGGCGTCCAAACATTAGCAATGAATTTGGGGGGAGGCATTACTGAAAAATACAAACAATAAATGTACAAACATATTTGTATATATCCAAATATCGGAGAGTACATGGCGCATGGACGTGAAAGATATATCTTCGCAAGGTCGTTTATTTTCGTTTGGAACTGTTTTTGGAACTCATCGCTCAACTAGACAACGGAAAATGCTCTAAAATAAAATTTAATAAAAAACTAGAGGCGGTCCAAAGAACGAATTGGATTTTTGTGGGGATCTGAACTTGACATTGAATCCCATTCGCAGGGAGAGCGGAGATAAGCTTTGTTTTCATCTCATGATCTCTGCTGGCTCATCATCGTCTATATATACACCCCGATTCCTCATCCAATTTCAATTACTTTTGTTTTTTTCGTTCTTCTTAATTTGGGGCTGCTGCCTCTTCGCCTTCTTCTTCTTCTTTTGGTCACACAACTGTACTTTGGGGCACGTGACGGCACAACTCCCCGCTGATAACGGGATCAGACTTCCAGTTGTCAGCTGACCCATACCAATACTTACATAATCCCCCGCCAATCTGCCGCTGTGTGCGTGTGTCCGACTGAGCGAGTGAGTGAGTAGAGCGGCGAGAATCGTTTTGGAAAATATTTACAATGCATTTATTGGAAGCAGTCAAATATTTCACGCTGTTTGAGGGGGATGTGGGGAACTCTTAAGTTGCCATACAAAAGTATTCGTACAATATAATTAATATACATATAGTTTAATAAATACATGTGTATGTACGGTGTGTGTGTGTGCGTGTGTATGTGTGTGTCCAGGGAAAAAATCATCACATTCCAAGAATTTGCAAACGTTTGTTTATAAGTCATTTAAATTTAGTCATTAAACTTTAAAAATGTTACCTAAAGTTTATTAAAAACTGACTTTTTAAGAGTTTTAATAATGATTTACTATCATATTTTATTATTTAATCCAGATAAAATTATTATTTAATAAATTTTTTTAAGATTTTATCGTTTGAAAATGAGAAATTAATCGATTTTCCATATATCTCGTATAAACCGTGAGTAACAAAAGGTTTTATACAAACCTAACTCATATAAAGTCAACTTGAGCACTTAGTCTTACTGTAGTTGTTTGTCAAATGATTTTAAACCAATAATTGTTTAAAAACAAAAGTTCTTTCGCATTGCATAATTTTAATAAACATTTAAATGAATTTATGGTTATGTTTATCATACAAATTAAGCCACAAATAAATGTAAAATCTAGAGAAGCTTCTATAATTTTGAATACAAATTAATGTTTTATAGAAGTTTCACTTTCTTCGATTTAAAAACAAATTAAATTAAGATCAGCTCAAATAACTAAATGAAATGTCATGCTGATACTCTCAAATGGTCCTTCTCAATTAGGATGATATTTTCCCTGTCCATGGGGTGTATGTGTGTGTGTTTGTGTGCATAAGTATAACTAGATCAGGACACAGCAGACTTGGCCATTCTCGCAGTCGTTACCGGGTCGTTGGAGCCTCAGGTGGCATCGGTCCATGCATTGTCCCAAGTGCTGTGCACAGGGCGCTGGTCTCACCGGCACTGCAATGGGATGCAACGGGATGACGTTTGGTGTTTTCGAGGGCGGCGGGAGATACAGAAAGGATCAGGGTTTCGAGATTAGTATGGGATATAATTCGGAGTACCAATTATAGGGTGGGGTGCAGGGTTAGAGGTGGCTGTTTCGGACTGATGGGGGTTTTTCGGGGTTTTAAGCAGGGTGCAACACACACTGGGCGCCGGCATATCTACTCACGTTCGTAGCAGCATTCCACACCCAAAGCGGAGCTGGAGGGGCACAGGCCTCGGGTCGTGGTGGGCTCCAAGCAGTCCTCGGTCTTCACGCACAGCCCGCCGACAAGGACGCAGTGCCGATCGTTGGGATAAATCGTTACGCCTTGCAGCTCTGTGGTTTTGAGAGGGATAAAGGGTGATTAGCCATACGAAGGGCTTAGGAGATCAAGAGTTTCTTAATAAAAATATTTTCTATCTTAAGATAGAGATCTAGAACTTAAATCATATATTTTTGGTATCTTAATTAGTCCTTTTAATAAATTTAAAATAATATAAGATTAGAAATTGATAGATAACCCTCAAAGTCAATCCAATCTCAATACTTATTTCCTTCTTAAATGTTTTCTATCACATTTGTTGCCTTTAAAAAGACTGATTTTCGACACAAGGTAGAATAAGTTTTCTTAAACTTAGTGAAAGTAAGGATAAATAGTTTAAACTTTGTGATGTTAAAATAGTTGTTTATTTTGCACAGATCTTTATCAACCATTAAACTAAAAACAAAGCATTTACTTTGAATGATTTTTGTCCAGAACTTATTAAGCAAGAATTTCAAAAAATTAAACTTAATCAAGATTAAGAACACATTTTCACTGAACACATTTATCATTAAAAATAATCCGAGCTTACACTGTATTTTTCTTTGATTTCTTTTTAATATTTTTTCGTTGTGTGTGTTGATTTGCTTAATTCTTTTTGGAAAAGGTCGTTCGTTGACGTCGATTTGATGTAAATCCACAAAACCGATTACTTACGGTATGTATCTCCGTTGTCCACTTCGTTTGTCTCGATATCGGCGTGGACGTGGTGCAGCATTATCAGTGCGGTGGCCACCAGCAGGCAGCCCAGGAAGCTCTTTCTCAGCGACATGTTCAAGGTGGGCGACAGGGCGTATACGTGATGTGCCTCAAAAACAATTCAGTTCGCTGCGGTTCGATTCGGTTCGATATTTCTCAGTATTTTCAGTTCAGTTCAATTCGGTTCTGCGATCACGTCTCGACACTCTCTGGTAATAATCCACTTCCACTCGATGGCACGGTTAGCGTTCAACTGATCCCAGCTAATTACGCTGCAGATGCTTTTCAACGAAAAATACTTACTTATAGCGCCGAGAGACAGAGAGGGAGCCCCGGAGACGGACAGAGAGGGCGAGAGCGAGCGTTTTGCACAACTCGAGGCGGAGAAAGAGACGGAACGCGGGCCACAGAGCGAGAGAGGGCCAGCAGGAGGAAGTGGAAGAGGAAGTTCGGTTCAATTGAAGAGCGTGAGAGAGTTTAAAAAATTGGCCAACTCCGATCGTTGTCAGCCATCCGGCTCAATCAGCGGCGCTCTTCCACTACAGTCGAAACAAATTTGTTTGATTTGCAAACAAATTGAGATTATTAATTTATGGTGCATGTGTCGCAGGTCTTTTCGATTGCTCGGCCTACACAAAGGGAAAAATTTGATTTCCAGATATTGGATCTTCTTTTTAATAGTTACTTGTTTGTATTGATTCATAAAATTTGTTTACGATATTAATATAACTATTTAAAACTCATTAATAGTAGAACAAGAAACTTATGTATTTTATTATTATTTATTTGTTATTTCTAAGTATTAACAATCATCACAAAACTAGAAATATTACAATTGTAACACCTATTTACTATTTAATATTATTTTAAAAATATTTTGCTTACTCAATAGTTACTCCTATAGTTCTGACAATTTAATAGAATAGAGTTTTGCGTGGAAAAAATATTTTTAAATATATTTATTAAGGGAACTACACTGCTTTCTTTTCAGTAATCTTAAATACGCTACAGGAAGATCATTTCCGGGCCTTTAATATACTTTTTATAATTTTTAGGTATTAATTTATGATATACAGATTCCAGATTTTGAATTTCTTCCCGCTTGTTAAAGATGCCTTTATCAATAGACCAAAAATATATTGAATGAAGTCAACTAAACACCTTTTTTAATAAATTTTTCTTCTCAAATATCATCGAACATTCGAGAACTTAAATTTCTCGCAGCGTAGTAAAGATCGTTTAATGAATGGACCCACAATCAACTCGCGTTCAACTCTCGAGCTCGCAACAAGGCGCCAATCAGCGACCATCGGCTGGGGCAAGAGCAGCCAGAACAACGGGAGCAGCAAAAAGAACCGAAAGAGATGGTTTGCATCAAATAAACCGCATTGAGCGGGGCGTAACGTGATTTTACTGCAATCCGATCTGGTTTGGCACACACCCGCCCCGATCCCGATGCCGATCTCCACCCCGGCGCCTCCTATCTCCGCTTTGTTTGTGTAATTTTCGAAAACAATTTCGTGTGTGAAATATTTGTGTACAAAATAAACAAAATGTGAAATATTACGCATACGCCGTGTGCGGCGTGCTGGCTGTGCCCCAGAAAGCACAGTCTGTTTTCGGGCCTGCCACCAGATGTTACCTTCAGTGCGATCTAAACAACAACTGCCGGCTGGCCAAAGAAATTAACTGGAAGCCATCAATGAATGAACTAAATGCCTGACCCTGAGACGTTTAATGGCATTGGGTGTGGAGAGAAGGTGTTTTATTTGTATTTATTTTGTATTTATTCTTTATTTATTTAACTTTTTAACTTCCTTTAAAGAGGTAATTAAACAAACCTTTAAATTATCAGTTTAATAAAAAGATTATTAAGCAAATAATGCAATTATTCCGACTGCAGTTTACCTCCAGATTAAGTCAGATCAGATAAGCTAAGCAAAGATTAAAGGCCTCAAGTTCGGGTCACAAGTGGGAGTCCCCTTAACGCTGAAAATTCCCCTGAACTCAACTCGGCGCTTATCAGTTAGCTTTACAAAGAGCTTTCCCTACAAAAGCTTGCCAGAAAGGTTTTGGCATCAGCTATGGCCAAGCAAAAGCTCTAGCTTAACCGAGTTGCCAGACTGGTTCACCCTGAACTTGGAATATCCCCCTATAAGCCCCCTGGAAACTAGAAAGCCGACTTCTTAGAAAATCAAAACATCCACTTGAGGCGAGTGAGTCACTTTCAATAACATTTCTATATTTAATTACTTATTCATCTAGATTCAGTTGAACTGGCATTTTATCATTCGTTGTCAGTCTTTTGCGGGGGATCTTAAGACGGCTAATACTCTTACTTGGCCCATTGCCATAAACAGCAAATATCACAGATTGGATTCACGGCGATTCACCTGCGCTGCTTATCGGTTAGTTGGCCGACTTCTGCAGTTCATTAACGGTGAACACATTGCAGGTAATCGAAGGTGGCAATGGACTGGCAGGTAGCGGCGTCGGTGGCGGAGGCGGCGCCTCTACTTCGCTACCTTTGTTATTAAAAGGTATCACAAAGACGCTCGTCTTGGCCGCATGCTGCATTTTTATCACTGTGTCGTAGCTGGGCGGCGCGAATTCACTGTACGAGGGCGAGGGAGTGGGCGGTGCCCTCAAGCCTTCCGTGGACTGACCTCCGGCAGGACGGCGCCTCATGTCGCGGCACCGACGATCCGAACAGGCCATTAGCATGAAGAAGGCGGCGAGGGCCAAGAAGGTGGCCACATACCACACAATCGTGATCACATCCATCGCTGTCTGGGATAGTTCGTTGGAGGATTCGACGACAGCTGAAAAAAAAATTAGTATTGATTAGAATCAATAAATCTAGGCAGGAATTCTAGGACCAACAGCCAAAACACAACCAGTCTTATGCCCTAATTATAACTAAGTCTACAAAATTTACAGACTAGTAGACAACTTTTACTGCATTAAAGATTAGGTTTATAAATGTCTCTGACTTCATAGAAAACCTATTTCATCAAGATAAATAAACCAAACAAAATCTATACACTTTTGACAATAAATATTGATTTAAGAGATCAGATTACCAAAATTTCAAGTAGCAACAGAAAAATATTCCGAAGTTCCCAATGGAACTTTAAAGAAAGACCTATGAATTTCACCAGAAATGGCACCCACGTTCTCTTTTATCCCAAAACCCAAGAGTGTTTTTTTGGCTTTGGCATCCAGGTTATCAGCGCCAATAATTGCTGCTGCTGATTGGCTTTGCTTTCAGTCACGAATTCTGGGTCTGGGCCATAAAGTTTATGACGAAACACGATTCGCATTACTGTCTCGTCATCGAGCTACGCTAATGCCAACGCTAATGGCCAACTGGACAGTCGATAGGGGCTAGCCCCAATTGTATTACCACAATTAAACAGAAATTGTTGTGTTTGATTGTCGGTTCCAAGGGTTCCGGCAAAATTGAGATATTACCAGTGGGACGGACGGACGGACGGACGAGTGTTATGAAACCGGGAACGTTAAATGCCACTTTTCTAATATTGTTTACTTGGCTTTGATTACAGATGTTATTATTTAACTAGTTTCAAGAGGTCTCAAAAAGCTAAATAAATGATTTCACTTTCTATTAAAAGCAGCCATAAAACATAAACAAGATAGTTTATCAATACAAGAACATTTCAATTTATTAATTTAGAATATTGATAAGAAAGCAAAAGCTGTGATTTGGTGGCCTCAATAGAAAACGAATATTATTATTATATTAAGTTTGATTGTATTAAGGGAAATCTTCTATAGAAGTTTAGAAGAAACAACTAGTTACTCATAGAGATGCTGTTGATGATAGCTTCAGAACTTTTCTAGACTGCTCGGGGACTGTGCGGAATTTTTCACACAGAAGATTTATAGATTGTTTATTTTCATGATGTTATAAGTCAAATAAAAATGTAATAAATATTGAATAATTTTTATTATAATGAATATTATTTGAAGAAAAGTTTTGTTTAATTTCAATTTAAAAAGAAAAATTATTTATGAAGCATTTATGTTACACTTGATCTTGCTTTCTTAAGTTTTCTAGATCTCTCGAAACTGATGACTATTTCTTCTATAATTTTCTTAAAACGTTTTAGAAAAGTTTTGTTTAATTTCAATTTAAAAAGAAAAATTATTTATGAAGCATTTATGTTACACTTGATCTTGCTTCCTTAAGTTTTCTAGATCTCTCGAAACTGATGACTATTTCTTCTATAATTTTCTTAAAACGTTTATCTATATTCACTTTACTTTATTTATCCCTTTCCTGTTTCTTGTTTTAATTCTTCACTTTCACCACACTTTCTTTCATTGCTCTTTCCTCAGAGATACTCACTGTTCTTGTAGACAATAATCCGTGTATTGTTCGAGATGGCTTCGGGAAACAGGTCCACCTCGGGGGTTCCGTTGGCAGACGTGAGGTTGCGGTTAGAGGACTCGTTGAGGACGTTCTCCAGGCTGAACAGATAGGACTGACCGTGTGCGCTGCTCGGGCAGGCGATGAGCACTGAAATGGAGTAGAATGCCCACGCCGAACCAAACCAAACCGCATCGAATCGAATCGAATGGCAGACCATGGTGAGGAGCGGAGTGGAGCGGAAGAGGGGCATTAGTGGCGTTATCGGGGAAATCAAGACGGAGTGGTGAGCTCACTGATAGATAATAGCTTATCGCACCCCATTCAGCGGCGTGCAAACGCCTAGATTTTCTTTCAGGTGGGAGGTGGGAGCCCAACGAAGACGCACCCCATCATCATCATCATTATCCCCCCGACTGATAAGCGGGTCTAAATATAGCCACTGTCACCGGGGCGTTCCCCCCAGAAATGGATCACTTAATAATCGGCGGTTAAGTTTACGGCTATAGCCACTTGACTTGATAAGGAGGCCGCCAGCGACGACCCAGTGTCTGAGGCGGCGGTTTTTGGAGGGATATCTGCAGCCCTGACACGAATGGAGAATATCTCTAGTTCCAAATCCAGTGGGGTAGGTGCTAAGCCGATTTCAGCACTATCTTTCAGCTGTTAGTAGCTGCTAGCAAAACAGGAAACAACATACAAACATAAACACCATAAAAGCCCGTTAAGCTGACGCCAATAAAAATGTTGCGTTCTCCCTATCTCAATTAAAGACCCAACGATGGGTGTTGACAACTGTTTGCACACTTCTTTGGCGGCAGAACACCGCCCGCATTTCGCCATTGAAGGTGCGTTCTTTTTTATGGACACGGAATGGATGGATTGACTGATTGATGGTTGGTTGGGAGCGGAGCCATAACGGCACACGGCACCCCATCGTTACTCAGCCCAAAAATATCTTTACAATGTCGACTGTCAATAATTATTTCATTGTCGGCGAGTGAGTATCTCCTCCTATCAATTTCACAACGAATGTGATGATGAAATTTCGGGGCATCACAATCAAAAAATATTGTCCTAGGTTGGGGATGCTACAGCTGGTCATTCCCACAGTAACCTTTTTTTTTTTTTTTGATTGGGCTGTCCAAGGGGAAAGTTGCGGCACTGATTATGGGTTGTGAATGCGAATAACTCACTTGTCTAGCCAACATAATAGTTTGGCAGATAGGGTAGATAGGAGGTATTTAAAGTCGTTTTGAAGTGAGATTAAAACTGATTTAAAGTAATCCCCATAAATATTAACAAAACAAAGCGACATCTAGCCAAAAGTTTATCTAAATTGTCATGTGGAAACTTCAGTCCCGAGACAGGTTCTAGATGAATGGAATATTTGTGCTAATTTTTATCAAATATATTTTTTTCCATCTTGTTCCAGATGTGTCTAGCGAATAAGTCATGAGGGATGTCCCGAGGTAATCTTGGAATCTTTCTGTCACTCTTGACAAAATATTTTCCATGCTGATAAAATCTGAGAGGAGACATCTTGGGGTTTATCAGAAAATGTTACAGGCAAGGAAAACAGAAATAACCCTGTTCCAGTTCTGCCTGCACCCATGAAAAGCTAGATTATGGAACATGATATATGGGCTTCTAAAAATAACGACACCCAAAGCATGTATAAATAATGGGTGTGGGTTCTTAAAGGAGCGTTAGTTACCAGTTAACCTTTCGGTGGATAAAAATATGTGCGGGTGGCTTGGGATATTTATAGAGTGTCAACTGGTAACTGATAAGGGGCAGGCAGTTAAAACGCGTGCAAACACCCAGTGAAGCCCCACAAAATATTAGCAATTAAATTCCAATTAGCTCCTAATGGCAAAACGTGCTAGGTTCAGCAGTTTCAGCGGTGCTGCGGTGGCAACTGTGCAAACCGAGCAGGTGGAAGTGGTAGTAAATGGGTGGCATGTACAAGCGCCATGTGCTCGACTTATTTATTATGTATCGGAGTTACAGATAAACGAACTCCAGTCGCCTTGAACCGGCTGCGTAGCTTGGTTGGCTGGGCTGAGAAAGCCGAATTCTGGGAATTTCCGTGATTTACAGCCATTATCCGTAAGTTGGGAGTATAGAGCGCCCCATTTAATCGCGTCATTATTCATTAGTATAACCAGTTTCCATAAATTGCGGGAAAATGGCAAATAGCAATAAGCAGGCCCCCCTTTTCCCAACTTAAATGTCACTTAACGACAAGGGGCTTTGACTTTGATTCGCGTGGATGATTTTTACGAGGTGATCACATGCGCCGCTGCTACGGGGATCTTATCAGCCGGGATTAGCAGATGACGGGCCTCGTAAAGACATCATTAACTGGTTTATGAAGGCCCAAGATTATATGGTCTTCACGTCTTGAAGTTCTTTAAACATTCGTTTAAGGTTATTATAGGCACTGATAAGGATTGTGGGGGATTTTTGTCTATAGAGAATTTCATGATATATAGGATATATCAGGGGTTTATTTCTAAGCAACACTTTTAGATTGATTGATTGAGACCCCACAGATTTCCTATTAAATTCATCCGCTGCTCGTTTATCTGGCTTTCAAATTAATATTTTAACGATCAAAGTTTTGTTATTTTTCCTGGTATTTCTCTATACTGGAAATCCATTCACGCACACGGGCTCAATGAATTGCGCTGATGATGTTTATTCATAGTATAATTATTTCCAATCAGCAAGGGCTTATGGAAGTTAACGTTCACATAATTAGCATATACCTGTCCGAGGCGTGTTTATTATCTCTGTATTATATGTACAAGCCGTTATGCATGTTATTGGGGAGACTCACCTATCATAATTAGCAGCAGCATTGTCTGGCAGCGATCTGGTCGGCTATATTCCATGGCTATAGGTATTTGTATGTTTAGGTAGCGGCGACTGTTGTGTTTGTTATTTGCTTTTGATTCACACACTTGTCTGCTTGAATTGCAATCAATAAATTTCCATAAATCGTTCACTTCACTGAGAATTTCACTGACTGGCATCGGGCGATTGGATATTGAAATGGACTTGTACTTGGTGGCGGACTTGGACTTGGATGTGGACTGTCCGCCGAAACGATCTTCCAGCGTCGACTGTGTATCGCAGACTGAGCGAGCGGCTTGGATTGCCCACAACTTTTAGCCGGAGCTGCTCTTGCTGGTTAGCTGCTTGCTGCTGTCTGTAGTTTCTTTGTGCGGTCCCCACGGCGTATGAGTCACGCGCTCTCGCACAACCAAGCAAACGAGAGCTCGGCGAGAAAGTAATTCCTACAGTTGGTTGGCTCGAGATTGGTTAGAGCACCGTATCTAATTGCTGGCCAAAACATCAAACAATGTCGCTGTGGAGACGGAGGTGCAATAGTCACCACCGCAGATCCAATCAATGATTAGGAGTGGGTTTGGTTCTCGACCTGTGGTTCTCGTGGTTACTTTGCTACACACCCAGAAAACGCGATAATATATAAAGTTCCGTATTTAGAGACATATATATAATTGTAACAAATATTATTATGAAGTATTAACACTTTAAAATTCAGAAACCTGTTTATAAGATATAAGAAAAAGTATTAAAATTGGTGAATGGCAATATTAGCAGATAATATAACAAATAATATCTTTAGATTTCAAAGAATACCTCTGTTTCTATGGGAAAAATAATCAAAATGGATTTCTTGGTGATTCAATATTGTACAAACAATTTTGTTTTGAGATGGTTAGCGTATCTTATTGATATAGTCTTCTTAATACTTTTGAGATAAGACCAATTTTGATATGAATATAGAATTTACGACCTCTTTTGCGTTGTAGATGATTTTATTTTCTGTATCTGCTTGAAATTACAAACGTTCTCGGTTTAATTTCATATATATTTTACATATATCGAAGTAAATATATACCAAAGATCGGATCCTCAGTTACCGTTATTGTTTGCTTTAAAAATAACTTCAGGAGGCAGCTCCTCCGCTGCGAAGTCGGCTCTGCTTAGGGTTTATTTTTGGGCGTGATTGTTCCGTGGAACTCACACCTACACGCCCCCCTCGAGGGCGCTAATTCGCAGTACGAATTTCGCGATTTGACAACATCTAGGCGTCAGACGAAGATCGAGTGAAATTTCGAGGATTCCCTAATGTTTTCCCACTCCAAATGATGGATTGACTGGTAACCAACAACTTCTTATCAGGGTGTTTGACTCTAATTAAGGCCGAGTGTTGATTATGAGCGGCGGAGTGATCGGCGATTGGCCATTTGATGCCTCGTGACCCTGAACTTGATGGATAGAGCGTGGTCTAGCTCTTTGTGTGCGTGTTAAAATTGGCACCTGGGCGTTATATATAGAGACAGAGAGAGATCTCTATTGCCGTAGACCCGCGCTACCGGTTGCCAAGAGGGCAGCGCACATTCGCTAATTGATTCGCGTACTGCGACTCCAAGGCAATTGGACAATTGCGGCGGGCCGACATTGAACGGGGGCACGGATTGGCCGGCGAATTGTCTGGCAGATACCGATGGCCCTAACCAGTTTGGTCAATTTGCTAGAGTCAACGTCCCAGGCGACCCCAACACGTGCCGTCAATTATCTAGGTGCGCGTTGGTAACAAAGGAGGAGGAAACTCTCAGTTAATGACGTAAGCCGGGACAGAGATTGATTAGACCACGGATGACGCAGTGATAGGGGCAACTTTCCGGCACCCCTAGTCGTGACCAAAGCTTCGATTTGTGGTGAGATGAAGCTGGCCGGCCAGTTGGACGGGTTTTCTGTTTTCGGATAAGGCACGTGCTGATTCACGAAGTGTGTCACCATGTGATGAAAGCCCCCAAACACAATACCCACCCAGGTGGGGGATGATGGTGATCAGCGGTGGGTGCCGGGGGAAGGTGATTCCCGGCCCGCACTTTCGACACGCTCGGCTTGGAATTTAGTTGGTTTATTTATCAGTTAATAATACGTATTTGAGTGAGTTGCGTGTGTATAAATATGAGTTAATTGGCTTAAGACCTACTGGCCACAATCGAGCCTCCTCGCTCTCTGATCGCTCAGTTACATTGCGTTGCATATTTGGAGTAAATACTGTAGTTCGTACATACATAATTCTCGGTTACACAATTGACACTTTCGGCCAGCACACAACAAGGACATCTACAAGCGCGTGTTTTTTGTTCTAGGCGTACAATTACATAACATATACATACATCTATGCAGTACAGAAACAGGTACAACTATGTGGAATGCTCGGCGGCCGGTTCCTGGCCTCTGAGACGCGATTGCTGACCCTTGGAATATTTACGCTAGCTAATACAGAGACGAGTACATTGTGGCTTATTTGTTTGTTGTTTTCGCTTATAAATAATTGTTGCTTAGGTAAATAATTGATATAATTTCATAGAGTTTCGGTAATATCAGTGAGATTTCATCAGTGATTAAACAATTTGCCTCGCCAAAAGGCGGCATCAACAGTTACAAATACTCAGACAATTTGCGGAGTGTGTGGCAGAACATAAAACTTAAATATATACATTAGTAAAACTTTGGAGATTCTCGAGGGAGTATTCTTGGAGAAGTGCTCATATACTGAGACAATACGGAGTGTTGCTGAACCTACAACTTATATATATACAATGTACTTTGGGGTTTCGGGTTTTCGGTTTTGGTTCGAAGTGAACACATTGACAAAGGTGCTGCTTGATAGATTGCTAACGCTAATCACAAAACAAAAAATCAGTCCTAACATATTTACACGGAATACTGATCTGCTCAGACACAGAGATACAATTACCTAATAGGACTAATACAACAAGTGTGCGATGCCAAGGACTTGCTGATCTGGCACAAAGCGGAATCCAACCCGGCCACGGATCCTTATCTATCCGGGAACAGGGACTCGTAGCTGGGCGGCAGATCCTTGGGCGTCGCCGGCTGCTGCTGCGGATCGTGCTCGTGCAGCACGCTATCGTCGTACTGCGTAGTCGGTGGCAGCTCAATGGTAGGCACATCCGACTGCGGGCGAGAGTAACAATTAGTTGGAAATCCAGGTAATTACCAGACCTTTACTCACCCTGGCCCGGCGCTGGTTGAAGCGGGCGGCGGAGGCCTCATGTGCCCGCTGCTGCACCGTGATGCAGTTCCAGTACTTCCAGCAGATCCACACGCAGAAACCCACGCCCAGCATGGTGAAGATGAGCGACGTCAGCGCCGAGATGGCCACATTGGCTGTGTCTATCTCTTCCGTCACGATGGCGTCGTGGAAGCAGGTGCCCTCATCTCGGCACGGATACAGGCAGTTGGTGATGTTGTCCCGCACGAAGTGACGCGAGATGCACGAGTAGGGATCCTTGGGGTCGCAGAGAAAGTCGCCGTTGAACTGGCACTCGGAGTGGGCTGTCAGCACCATGCGCAGCTCAAGCGGATCGCCCAGGATGTGTCGCGACCGGTCGATAAAGATGTGCACGTTAACTTCGCGGTCGCGCTGGTCGAAGATCAGCCGCCCGGCCGGTCCATCAATGGCGATGTCCGTGCAAATGCGCTCGCTGGGCGAGCGATTTCCGCTGCTAAACTGGATGTAGTCGATGCACTGCTTCGACACGGGATCGCGTCGGAACTTGAGTCGCGTAATAATGGTGTATATGCCGCGCGGCGGCCTCTCGTTGGTCAGCACACGGAACTGGCAATCGTACTTGATCTTGTTGGCCGCATGTCCGTGGGGCAGTGTCAGATTCCAAGCCTGCGTCACGATCGCCCCGGAGTCGTCGTCAAACTCTAGTCGCACCGTGGGGTCGCCCCGGAACGGCTTGGATAGTGTGTAAAAGAGTTTGTCCGAGCACATGTTGTCCTGCAGGCGAACTGGAACGAGGGAGGGGAAAATAATAAATGGGAAATCCCTTGACCTAACTTCTAAAGACACTCACCGTTTTTGTAGGCAGTGGAAAAGGCGACCAACATCGCCAGGGGCCACAGAGCCCCCATGCAGCACTTGCCCAACATCTTGGCACTTGCCCACACGTCCCGTGTGCGGCCTTACTGTTCCGTGACCTTTAAATTTAATTAAAATCCCAGGTAAGCCAGCATTTGCGTTTCGTTTGTTTATTGCTAAAATTGTAACAATGTGACCGTAGCGGGAATGCCGAAATATACCATCAAGGAAGTTAGTAGGGCAAATACTATATTCAGTGCATTTTTTGATAAATTTGTTCTAAAACAGTATTCAACTGATTAAACAATATACAAAATGTAATTAGTTAATAACATTTACAATATTGATCGAATTTTTAAAAAAATTCACCCTTTTGGAATTAAATAATTGAGCTCAGTATGAATGCGGTATTTTTTTAGTATTTATTTTACTCACAGGCAAATCGTAGTGTGTCTTGACTTTTACGTCTATCAACACTGTTGGAACTTCGAAGTACACACTCATCAAAAACAGTTGTTACGTGAGAGTTTTCAAACGCATATTTATATAGTTTTCAAGTGTTTTCTTGTAAATTTTACCTCAGGAAAGTGTCTTGCAGTGATTGTACAAATGTATTAGCGTAAAAAGGTATGTTTCCAAAGGTGTTTACTGCGTAAATGTGTGCTCGAAAGTGGCTGTGAAAAAAACGTGCGTGCATGTGTGTTGGTAACATAAACGTGGCTTTGTCTGGGGAAAACCGATGAAATCATGCAGGAAAACCATACAAGGCCACCAATATTGTTCGTTTCTCAGTTTTCGGGTGGAAAGCAGACCCAAAATACGAAAAGTATATAAAATTGGTGGTTATTGATCGCGAGGCCACTAGGCGTGCAAAAAATGTGTCTCATGGCCGCCATATTGAATTTTTGCTGCATATGTGTGTGGGTTGTGTGGCGGTTGTTGTTTGTGGACGCGCGTGATTGTTTACATATGTCTGGCATTTAGTAGTCGTATAAAATCGCGGATTTAACAGCCTTGCCTTGTTTTTTTTCATGCTTAGTAGCCAGATTAAAAAAGTTGTAATCGTGCTTGTGTCAAGTCTGACTGATTTTTTCGTGTTTTATTTACAGCAAACACTAGCAACTGCAAATTGAGTTGGAAGCCAAAAAACTTGATCAACGTCAAGGATCAAGGAGCAGCCGAGCAGCTGTCTGGCACCAGAATGGAGCAGCTCTTTCAGAACTACCGCGACGATGAGCGGCGGATCGGCGAGGAGTATCTGTCCAGCTTGCAGGATCTAAACTGCAACAGCAAGCCGCTCATCAACATGCTCACGATGCTCGCCGAGGAAAACATCAGCTATGCCCCCGTCATAGTCCGCGTGGTGGAGTACTACATCAGCCAGGTTAACAAAAAAACAAGCGTAATTACTTAAAGACCAAGACACTCATACACACACGCGCGCTCAGTAAAACAGAAGGTATCTTCCAGCGACGGCACCAAAGAGTCGAGTCCATGTCGATATTGTGATAGAAAGTGTGGTTCACGGATGCTGTTCCTGCTTGTAAGGAACTCCAACGAGGGGGCATGATTTCAATACAGTTTTAAGTTTTAAGAGTATTTCATGATTTTAAAATTTATATTCTTACCTTAGTTTGATATTTAGTTGAAAAGTATTTAAAATTCGGCCATTTCGACTACATTCTTATGTTACCTTACCAGTCTGTATTATAATTCGGAACCTATCAGGTTTAAGCGATTTACTTTTATAAATATCGATCAATTAACTTTCATTTTAATCTTTTTATATATTTTCTGCCCTCGTTGGGGTCCCTTACAAATGAACATTCCCCATTAATCTCCTATAACACCTAGATAGGTTCTATATCTTAATATTTAACACATAATTTGGGTTTTAAGCCGGGACTACTACTGATTTTAATCCTCTACAAAGGTAAGACACTGCTCCTTCTTTCTCCTTTCTTTCTACTTTGGTTCCCAGAGTTTAAAGCTAAAAAAAACAAAGAAAATATAAATCACATAACAAGAAAAACTGAAAAACGCAATAAAAAGAGAAAATACTTAAACAATTGCCACCAAGTTGTCTTTTATTTTATACAAAAAACATTGACTGCTTACCATCCAATCATAAAAGAGTGATGTGCAGCAATTTTTGTATTGCCAAAAAAGAAGATAAGCGCAAGTTTGGTAACCTATCCAATTAAAAGCCCTTCATTGCTAAATTTTAACTCGCATTTCGCTCGAAAAAGGGTAGATTAAATGTTAACTTCATACTCCGAACACTACACGCCCAAGATACGTATAGTTCCCTGTGTTAGGACCCCTGCCACGTGGAGATTAGGTCGCTTCACCTTGGAGATAACCAAAAATAAACTTTTGGCCGCAGTAGAAGCAGCAGCCGCTGCCGTGGATGTCGACCTCGTTGGATGATGTCGCTGGACGATCGCTGGCCGTGCTGATGTGTCTGTTAGCTAGTCGTCCCTAGTTCTCTGCCCCTCTCTCTGTCTCTGTCTCCGTCTGAGTCAATCTCTGCCAGCGACGCCCCCACCAGACACTTATTGTTCTCTATTCTCACCTATTTTACCAAACTCTAAACAGGTGGCGCCCGAGTTTAAATTGCCCATACTATATTTAATTGATTCGATAATAAAGAATGTGAAAAGCAGCTACGTCCAGTTGTTTGGGCAATGCATAGTCAACATATTTCTCAACGCCTTTGAATCGGTAAGTCACCTTCGCGCCCTACACTACGGTATCCTAGAAAGCTAATCAATATTCTATGTTGTGACTCGCAGGTGCAAAACTCGCAGTCTCAGGTCCTGGAGAAGGTGCGCGAGCGCATGTATGCCCTGCGACAGACCTGGAACGAGGTGTTTCCCCAATCCAAGATGTACGCCTTGGACATGAAGGTCAAGCGTCTAGATAATAACTGGCCCATCACCGCCAAACAGCCTGCAGCCAATAAAATCCATGTTAATCCCGCCATTCACGTTAATCCGGACTTTTTGAAAACGGTAATATGCCTTGAGATCTCCTCATTACCAGCTCAAACTAATTAAAACTTAATCCCACATCAGGGCATGGTTCCTGTGATGCCTGTTAACCCCACTCTGCACAGCGACATGGAGGAGATTCTGCAGGCCAAGACTCGGGAGCTGCTGGAGCTCAAAAAGCGCAAACTGGAGCTTGAGCTGGAGCAGACCAAAAAGCATTTAGAGGAGCAGGAACGTCAGCTCAACGATGCGATGGCGGCTCCCATGGCTCCCATGGTTATGCCTGGCCCAACGGCGACTGCCATCCGCCCGCCCATGATGGATCCCGCCGCGGTAGGGGCAATGCGTCATCAACGACCGCCGCCACCAATGGGCATGATGCCCAACATGCCAGTGGCCCCGCAGGTAAGCTAAAAGTTTAACTAGATCTTTTCAATTAAAATAATCTTGTAATTCCCCATTTGCAGCAGTTTGCGGCCAAGCCGAAGGTTAATCCAGTCAATCCGGCGCTGCTCAATTCTGTACGCCACCGAGATCCACGACTGGCGCGCCAAATGCAGTCACAACCCTCGCAATCTGTGGCTCCCACGCGCACCGATCCCCGCCTAGAGCCCAAGTCAACCTCACAAAAGTCTAGTCGATCGCGCAGCAAGTCGCCGGTGCGCAACAGCAGCAGTCGCTCTGGCAAGAGCGGCAGTTCAAGCTCGTCTAACCGCAAGCGAAGCGAGTCCAAGAGCTCCACTGCCTCCTCATCCTCGTCGGGCCCCGATGTGCGACATAAAAACGGCAGCAGCTCCGCTCAGTCTCCAAGCAAGCGATCCGGGAAGAGCAATTCCAAGGATCACTCTGATCGTTATGCTCGCAATGGATCGCCCACGAAGCGCAAGAGCTCCTCGCCGAGCAGCTCGCCCTCCAAGTCCAAGCGCAACACATCACACAAGCCCTCCACATCGTCTTCGACCAGGGGAAAGTCATCTTCAGGGCGCTCGCGCAGTCGATCCCCGGTCTACATGGACGTGGATCTGCGCCGCAGCAAGTCACCACAGTCAAAGGCAGCGGCTCCCGTCTCTCTACCTCAGGTGGCCACAGCATCGCCGGCGTCATCATCGTCAGCAGCAGCAGCTAAAGCTCCCAATGATTTAGAGAAACGTAAGAAACAATTTTTAATTCTAATTTCACACTTGTTAGCCAGCAACCAAGTCGACGTCTTTCGCGACTTGGAACTTAGCCCTACATACAACAGCGTAGTTGAAAATGCAGAAATTACGAACCAAATTGGCGGCACTCGATGGCTTAGGCAGGAAGGGCGGGTCCTTGGGGTCGTTTGCGTTTGACTTGCATTGGATGAGGTCTTCGACTCTGCTTTTACCGATGTCTGTGATATAGGAAAAAAAAGACTGTGTTCCCATCTCCCATCCATGTGTGGTGGCTACAAATGTTTTTGGCAATGATTCTCCGAAAGATTCGATTGGATGATACATTGTTTCCCACTGGAGTTTACAAATCTTCTGCTCTCCTCTTTAGGATCGTTTTCGATCACACATTTCCTCATAAATTCTCTTTGAGAAACATTCTCTACCAACTGGCCTGCGTTGTTTTCTGGATGGGGGAACTTGTATCGTTTTTAAGGCAACAAACTAACCGAACCCAACCGTCAACCTATATTAAACCTATGCCATATTTTTTTATAAATACTTAAGCGTGCTTTAATGAATTCATGAACAAAAACAAGTTTGAACAATTCTAAACCAAAGTGTAAATAAAAAATGTGTTTGAAACCCTTTTGCATTCCAAGTTGTTTTAATTAATGCAAAATACGTAGCCAGGTGCCGCCTTTGGTGTGATTTTATAAAGTACAAACTAAATTTAAACCTAAACCATTATTATGAACAAACAAAAAAGAAACTGTCAAGTATATTTCCTGTACAACCTTCACCAACAACAAGAGACTATTGATACGATTGAAACGATTGATTGATTAGATGGAGAGATATACTAAAAATAAAATAAAGACTGCAGACTGTTTTAATTTGTTGTTAACACCCGTGTAAATCTAAACAGAGGCTAATTGTAAACTTGAAACTAAACATTTGGTGGCCTCAAAAGGCCAGATTAAGTTAACGCTTTTGATTTAAGCATACGTTGTAGTGTTGGCTTCCATGTACAAAAACAAGCCGTATAAGTAAATTATATATTATTCTTTTGTATTTTGTAGAACGGCACTTTTACCCCCATTTATTTGTTGTTATTATATTTTCGAGTTGTAATTTTTTCAGTTTTCTAGCCTAACCCTAGCTTGGTTCCCTCACGGAGCCCTTGGACTTCTATGATTTTGGTTTATTTATAATTCTCTAGCCTGATTGTTGTTGTGCCTGGTGTTTTGTTGGCCTTGTGTCCCCTTTATGATTTCATTATGATTTATTCCCTAGATCCCTAGCGCACACTTTCTGCTTAATTTCTATTCCGTTCCGCTGTTGTTCTGTTGATTATCCACCTACTCCTTGCCGTACAAATGTGTGCCCACAAACAAAATCAATTTTTTAGCTACATTTCAAATACTTGAACCAGGCCCTACTCCTCCAGCTCCTCCAAGTCCGCCGATTATAGACGTATCGTGCTTGGACACTGACTTGAGGCAGCGGCCAAAGACGCCGCCTCCCCCAAGCTTCGATACAACCGAGAGTGTCGACACGAAGGTCACCAAAACCAGCAGTAACAGCAGCAGCACAACAATACTAGCTAGTAACGCCTCCGCGTCCGCGTCTTCGTCTTCATCTTCGTCCTCGTCCTCGTCCACCTCCAAATTGCCCGCAAAAGTGTCGTTCAAAATACAAAAACAGTTTAATAAATTAGAAAAATCTACAGCGAATCTATCAACAGCAACACTGCTAAACCCAACGACTTCAGCAGCCACAGCCAGTTCATCATCCTCACCTCCTGTCCCGCCAGCAGCTCTAGTCAGACCAGCATCGCCCAGTGCCTCGACCTCGACCTCGTCCCAGGGTAATGTATCTGACGCCCTGCAGCAGTCCATCAACAAGCTGCTGCAAGTGCAGGGCGTCCCCAATGCTGCCGGCGGCCAGAAGCGTCCCGCCGATCCAGTGCCTCTGGAGACCGATGAGGAGGAGGCGCTGTCGCAGGCCCAGAAGCGCAGTAAATCAGCCAAGCTGGATGCGTAAGTATACGAAGGGTTTTTCGAATTAAATCCTTGTATCCTAATATATTTGCCTTGCTTAGTCTCTTTGGCAGTGAGGATGTGGACCTGCGCCGTGTGATTCCAGCTGCGAAACTAGGCGTAATTGTGGTTGAAGACGACTCCATGGATGATTGCGACGTAAGCGAGGTAAGATGGGAATATTCTTTATATTGTATATACTTCATATCTTCTTTCGTCCTTAGACAACAACGAAATCTAGTTCACAACCAAAGAAGGCCACGCTTGAGGAGCTGCGTGCCAAGTTGGCCAAGTCAGCGCGCCTGCAAAGCAAGCAAGGAAAGTCGGGTAAGTAATCGCTTGAAAAATATTTATAGATTGGAACTAGACATGGTTCTAAGTGTTCATTGATTCCAGCTTAAATAGTAGTATAGTTATAGTAATAATAGCCTTCCTCCAAATTCCTCCACCAGATAACAAGAGCAAGGACCAGGCCGTGGCGCAGCGCATCAAGCAATTGGCCGAGCTGAAGGCCAACGACGATTCCCAGGAGGCGCACGACGAGAAGGTGCGCACGATTCTCAGTCAGGCGCAGGAGATGTACGAGAATCACACCATGAACCAAGAGCAGTACAAGGATCTGGTCCAAAAAGTGGTGGCCATCAACGAAAGCAGCAAGACGAAGGAATCCCGGCGACGTGACGATGATCTGGACTTGGATCGCAATGCAGCAAGGGATGCAGTTCTCCGCAAGCGCATTCCCAAGCTCAAGGGCAACGAGAATCATTCGTCGGGCTCGCCACGCAGCGATGGCTCGCCCAGGTACGACGATCCGCCGGCGGCCCCAGCTCCGGAAAAGCCCTCGAATAAGAGGGATAAGCCCAAGAGGGAACTCAAGCGCCGCAAGCCCAGTAAGTGGGGCGAGCAGGTGGTGGATCCCGTGGCCGCTCAACGTACTGCCTGGCAGCTGGCCAATGTCAATAATAATAATAACAACAACAAGCGAAGAGGAGTAGGAGTAGGCATGCAGATGCCTGTTCAGAACCAACCCAATTTCCGTGGCATGCCCTGGCAGCAACCTCCGGCTATGGTAATGCCTCAGTCCATAGTTCCGCCGCCACCGCAACCGCCCTCCATGCTGGGTATGCCTCCTGTGCCGCCAGTTACCATGACCAAGGCCATCAATTCGCTGGACAATCCCATGGCGGACGTGGTGCGCAGCATCACAATCGATGGGGGGTCCAAGGAGATTCGATTCTACAACCAGGTGGCCATCATCTTCATGGCTGGCGACGAGCCGCATGAGATCGGCTTCCAGCAGGGTCAGCGAGTGATTCTCATCGACCACAACGAGCCACTGCCTCTGAGCTTCAATGACGACTACAAGCCCTTCCAGTTGGACGGACAGTTGCATCGCATCCGCTTCGGCTTTCCGTCCCGCGAGCTCTACATCGACGACCACTGGTACGAGATCTACTTTGGTGGTCCGGCCGTCACCCTGCCGATTGGCAACAAGCTGCACGTCCTCAAGGCAGAAGGTCCGCCGCCCAACGTGGACATCGGCCGCGTGCGCCGGGATCTGGTGGTGGGCAAGATCAATATGATCGTGGATGCACATACGATTGTGCCGCTGTTCCTGGACGCCAGACAGCAGACCTTCCAACTGGGCGCCGAACAGCATTCCCTGCAGTTCGTGGATAGTTTCCAGTACGCTCTGCTGGATGGACAGCTGCAGAAGATCGAGTACGGCGGTCTGCCCAAGGGCATGAAGCTCAACGGTGGTCGCAGCTGCTTCATTCGATTCGGAACACTGCCCAAGGGCGTTGTGGCCGGCAAGACGCATGTGGCGGACATGGTGTACATTAAGACTGAAGCTCCGGAAGAGCCACCGCAACCTCCGCCGGTGATTGTGAAGCTCCCACCTGTGGTGGAGCAACCAGTGGCGGCAGCTCCTGCTCCTGCTCTCTCGCTGCCAGCGGCTGCCGCTGCCTTGGGCAGCCTGAACATCAACGACCTCTTCCAGAAGCTCGTTTCCTCGGGAATAATCGGTGGAGCAGCTCCTGTGGCAGCGGCACCCACCGCCGCGGACTCTTCAGCCGCCAAGGAAGCGACTCCTGCTGCATCGGAAGCCACCACTAGCTCCACAGCGCCAGCTGCTGCTCCCTCTGTTGCTGCTGCCGTGCCTGCAGGTCCACCTATGGAGCCTATCAAGCGCATCGATCTCCGCAAGACAGAAACCATCAAGACCCGCCAGGCGGCGGTGGTGGCGACGCTTTACCTCGGGATGCAGTGCAGCAGCTGTGGTGTGCGATTCCCGCCCGAGCAAACCATCAAGTACAGTCAGCATTTAGACTGGCACTTCCGACAGAACAGAAGGGACCGGGATTCCACCAGGAAGGCTACCTCCCGGCGATGGTTCTACGATCTCAACGACTGGCGGCAATACGAGGAGATTGAGGATGTGGAGGAGCGCGAGAAGAACTTCATGGAGGCTCAGGGACAGCCGGGCGGACCCGAGGCCTTCGACGACCTCTCCCAGCAACGGTCGCTGGACTCGCCCGTGCCAACGTGCGCGGCCGGATCGGATGACGTGGATCGCTGCTGCGACATGTGCCACGAGAAGTTCGAGCAGTTCTACAACGAGGAGCTGGAGGAGTGGCATCTCCGCAGCGCCATTCGTGTGGAGGATAAGATCTATCATCCGCTGTGCTACGAGGACTACAAGACCTCGCTAAATCCCCCCGCAGAGGTGAAGTCCGACAACGATGTGGATATGAAGAACAGTGATGACAATGCCATGGACACGCTGATCAAACTAGAGGTCAACGACGATGAAGATGGTGGGTTCTGATGCAATCTCTGAAAAGAGAGACCGTAACTAATGTTTCTTTCCATTTTCCAGATGTCCCTCGCTCAGCCATTATGGACGACGACGATGACGATGTCATCGTGCTGCCCAACGAAGAGCCCAGTGTCACCGAAATCGTCGACGACGACGATGAGGACGAGTATGTCCCCAGCAATGTGACCCGGGCGGAAATGGGCAACGAGTCCCAGGACAAAACCGAGTCCAATTCCGAATCGAAAGAGCCCAAGGAGAAGGACACGGAGCAGGGCGAACCGAGCCAACAGCCCCACAGCGAGTCCGCCAACGAGTCCGATGTGGAAATCCAAGAGCCAAACATTCCCTTCACCGATCTGGACACGTATGTGGAGAAGGAGATGGACGAAGCCACCAAGGCGGCCCTCCTCAACGTTAAGATCAAGGAGGAGCCCAAGGACGAGTACGAGGAGGACGAGGACGATGGTTTTGAGGACGTGGGTACAGTGGTGACCCTTCTGCCCCTACCCGAGGACGAGATCTCCATCCACAGCAGCGGTAAGTGTTTGTCGACTCAACGCCCTTCCCCAGTAAATGATCAAGTTGCTCAATCGTTTGGCGATATCATCACGGCAGAAACTCAAACACATACCATAGGATCATCCGCATCGCCGGCAACCATCGAACGGCCCGCCTCCGTTACGTCGCTCTCGCTGCCCGCCAACGAGGCGGACCTGGACACGGAGCCGGCGGACACGTCGGCCGCTACGGAAACGGAACTAAACGGAGAGCCGCAGGAGTCGACGCATAACCTGAGCTCAGCGGGTCCGGCGTTACCTTTGGCTAGCATAGTTAATAAAATAAAGATAAATATCACTAAGAATACAAGTAGTAATAGTCATAATAGTGCCTCCACCGCCACATCATCATCATCGACGACGACGGCGGCGACGACAGACTCTCAAGGTTCGGCCATCAGCGTGATTGGAGGATTAGGAGCTGGCGGTGCAACCGGAGCCGGAGATTCCGCACAGCAGGTGAACGCCATTCAAACAATTTCCACCATTCCAGTGCTCTGCGGCGGCAACACAATCGTGCCAAAGATTGCGACCAGCGCTCCGGCCATGATCAGTTCGATCTCAGTGATTGGCAGCAGCTACGGCGGCAGCGGCAGCAGCAGCAACAACGGAAGCAGCAGCAGCCGAAGCAACAGTTCCACTGCCACGCCAGCTGCGTCAGCACCTCCAGCGGAGGCGGCTGGTCAGAAATCGGCAACTCCTCCGCCGCCAGCTGTCGTGGAGCCGGAACCAGAGCCCGTCGTCGAGTTGAAGCCGGCGCTGCAGAACGTGACGCTCAAGCGGACGAAGAAGGTGCAGAACGGCGTCGAGACGTCGGGCCTGTGCTCGATCATGTAAAGCGCGAGCGCTCGTGTCGTCTCTCTCAAGCGATATTCCTATTTATATTGAATTTTTTAATGCGATTCTTTTTACACGTTACTTAGTTTTAATTATTAGCTAGCGAGACACGTTCTCCGCCCGAGAGCAGCATCAGTCTCCTCCTGCTCTGTAGGTACCCAAAAGAGTTCCACATCCGGAGCGCTTACACTGCTCTAAACGTAATTTATTTAAAAAATTTTAATAAAAAAGAAACAAAATAAAACAGAGTATACATAATTTGTGATAATTTTATAAACAACATAAACGAATCAGATTTTATTTCTTTACAATTACACATCAATTCAAGCCTAACAACTACATTATATTGTAACTACGCGATTTTTATGCTGATTTGAAGGAAAATAAAAGCGAAAAAGAATGAAATAAATAATGGATTATCTTATATTTTATGATTTTTAGATTATTAGTTGACTTATAACCAAAATACTTACAGAACTCATAATAAATTAATATATTCAAGCTAATTAAATCATTTTTCAATTATGGAGTGGAATAATGGGGCATTTTTACCGACATTATTTGGTTAAAAAAAATTCCAAGTTTCAAAAGCGTACGCATTTCAGGAAGAATTTGTAAAAACTTATATTGAAAAGCAAATTTAAGCCATAATTGATGAAAGAAATGGCAAATGGATCTTTTTGTTTTATATATTGAAGAATATTTTTCGAACAAATTACAAGGAATTAAATAATGTGTTATTTTCAGTTTAAATGTGCACTAAATTGCCGCGCTATTTAGGGTTGCCACTCCATCTTCGAGATTCAATAAACAGCTGTTTGCAAAAGATTCACTAAAAAACGCCTCGCGCTTCATATCATGCACGTGGGCTCGTTCCAGCATTTAAATTAAGTTTTTTGTTTAAAATATTGAATTAAAGAGAAGGAACTGTTTAAATTCTAGGATGTCGTCTTCCTTTTTCCTCAAACCAGGTGCCAAAGGCACCAAGAAGCGCAAGGTAAGTAGAAGAATGGAATTTAACGACTCAGCTCACCTGTAACGCTCTCCAAAGAATCCCGCAGCAGCAACAACAAAAGGAAAACCCCTAATAAAAGGTGGGAAACCGGGAAAATCTGGACAAACAGCCGCCGGACCCGTGCCAAAGAAACAGCGACGGCCCAAGGAGGAGGAGGAGGAGATCGCCAGCGAGGATGAGGAGTACAACAGCGACCAGGGTGCCAACACGCTGGCATTTTCCTCCGACGAGGGCGAGGAGGAGACTCCGCAGGACAAACGTCTGCGGTTGGCCAAGCAGTACCTCACCGAGATCGAGAAGCAGGAGGCGGAGCGAACCGAAGATCGGGAGTTGGCCCAAAGTGTGGAGCAGCGTCTGCAGACGGAGTACTTGGACAGCGTGGGGAAGCTGCGCAGAAATATCGCCGGAAGCCTTAAGACCTGCGAGACGAGTCGCGTGCTGAAACACAAAGTACACCACACGCCCATCTGTGCCCTGGCCCTCAGTCCCGACGGCAAGTTCCTCTTCACGGGCGCCAAGTCGCAGTTCCTCTTAAAATGGTGTACGGAAACGGGAAAAGTGCTGGAGAAATCCGATGTTTTGTCGCATCGCGAGGAAAACGAAACGATCAAGAAGCGGCGCTCCCATGTCGTTTCCATCTGTCTGTCCACCGATATGAAGTACCTGGCCTTGGCCGAAGGCGGTCCCCACATCCAAATCTGGTGTCCGCAAACGATGAAGCATGTGAAGACGCTTAAGGGCCACAGGGACAGTGTGGCGGGACTCGTTTTCCGGAAGGGAACCCACGACTTGTACTCTGCAGCGAAGGATCGATCGGTGAAGATCTGGTCTCTGGATGAAATGGCTTACGTGGAGAGTTTGTAAGCACTAAACCATGTGAATTCACGAAAACAAGCATTGTTTAACCCACTGTCTTCCACAGATTTGGCCACCAAACGGGCGTGACTAGCATAGATGCCTTGAGCAGGGAGAGAGCCATCACCGCTGGCGGTTCAGATTGTTCCTTGCGAATCTGGAAGATCACGGAGGAGTCGCAGCTGATCTACAATGGGCACAGGGACAGCATTGAGTGTGTGAAGTTGATAAATGATGAGCACTTTGTCTCAGGAGGAATGGATGGGTAAGAGCGAAAAAAAAGTCATGGAAAGAAGTGCAAACTAATTTGAGTTATTTTCACAGTGCAATCAGTTTGTGGAGCGCCCTGAAGAAGAAACCCATTTGCACCACACAAGTGGCGCATGGGACAGGAGATAATGGTGTGGCCAACTGGATAACAGCCATTGCAGTTGTGGTCAACACGGACTTGGTGGCAACAGGTTGGTGTGGAAACACTTTCCCATTCGAATTCTCTCTAATCTCCTTGTTTTCAGGCTCTTGTGATGGTTGCGTCCGGCTATGGCAGACTAATCCCAATGCCCGCAAACTGCAGCAGATTCAAAGCATACCCATTGCCGGTTTCATCAATGGCCTGACCTTCAATGCTGATGGCACCCAGCTGTATGTGGCTGTGGGCCAGGAGCACCGCCTAGGTCGCTGGTGGCGGCACAAGGAGGCCAAGAACCAAGTAGTTGTAGTCGACATAAAGTTACAGACCGCGACTAGCGGTTAGTTTAACGTCTTAAGTCTAAGTAAAGTTGTATAGTTCTTAAAACAAGATACGCGGCCTGAAAAAAGAATATTAAACTAAAAGAGATTTTTTATTTCAAAACTTCTATTAATCTCGGCATATCTCCTAAAAATACCTAATTTTAGTATATTTATAGTACATTTTCAAAGCTGTTTGGTATTCACCTATCACTTGCCTTTGGTCCCATTGGCTACGATTACAAAACAACGGCATGCAGGTGACACCAAAAGCCGGCAGGGGATTCTTCTCCTTTTTTAAGACTGAGAAGGGCCGCAAGCTTGTCTTCTATGCGGCGGGAACCACCACGGTTGGATTGTTCGTGGCCAACTTCTTGCCACACACCCTCGGCCTGAAGTATTACCGGGACTTTGTGCAATGCTACCAGTAAGTAAGCAGTAAGATGTGGGCTGGATGGCGTTGCTCACCCCGTTTTTCTGTGCAGGCACGGCGTAGAGCGACCAGTCCCGGAGGCCGTGAAGCAACGCCTGGAGAAGGCTCTGGACCAGTTGGGCTTGTCTGATTTCGAGCGCAAGTTCGTGAAGCCCTTCACCGTGTTTGGGTTCGATTTGTTCCAGGCGGGCACCACGAAGCTTCGCTTTGGCGGCGCCCTGGGCATACCTGTGAACTACGGATATGGTAGTCAGGAGGAGATAAAGCGGGCGGATATCCGCTTCAGAGATCAGCAGATAAACTGGAGCTCTCCCAGCGGAAAGCTTCTGGAGGAGGCCATAGTCTTGAACGACGACGAGCAGGTGTTTGGCCTGAGCAAGGCTGTTCTGCAGCTGCAAACCCATCAAGTACTCCTGAACTCAATCTTTCCCAGCGTTAGCTTCCTGATGGTCTACACCATGGGCCAATACCTAAATTTACGACTTAATCTTTTTGCGCGCCATGGAAGCGTGAGTTGGATACAGAGTTCGGGGAAAATCAATCCTTACTAATCTAACTTCGATTCCCAGGTGCGCTTTGTTTTGTACAGCATTTTGGGTCTCTTTGGTACCGGCATTTGGTCCTTTATGAAGGACTACAATCAAGTGGCCACAGATGCGGAAATCGACAAGAAGCTGGCCACAATGGGCCCCCAATTCGTGGCCGCCGGAGCCAGCTACTACGATAAGCATTTAAAGAAGAACATTGCGCTGAGGGATCTGATTGGCGACGACACCTACACCGCCCTGGGCAATGAGAACTACATGCTGCGCCAGAAATCTATGCCGCTGACCGCTCGCAAATCCTTCTTCCTGGAGAGGCTGGCGGAGTTGAACAAGGTACAGGAACCAGAGACTCAATAAACAGATAACTTGTTAAGTTTTTATTGCCGATAGAAGATGTTGGGCGGAGAGTTCCCCAATAATTTACACATATCTTAATGGATTAGCCTATAACATTGAATAGTTGTCCTTAGAATAACAAATTTCGTGAGGTCTGCCACAGAGAGCCTCGAGAATTGACTAGAATGTTGCGATAGCGCTGGAAATGTTGCATGGAATGCTAAGATGGCAAGTGGTTAAAGTTAAGCATGATTAAAACGTCTCCTCGCCCACCACATCGCTAATAGTGGCCACCAGGCGACGGGCGTGCTCCACAGCGCAGGTGGCTGTCACCAGTCCCAGGTGTATGCAGTACAACTCATAAACCCGGACTTTTCCCGGTGAGATTTTGGGGAAGCACATCTCAGCCAGATCGTGATAGTAATCCATGGTGAGTGCACCCGGTTCAGTTGGGGATTTCGTCCCATTGCCACTGGCTGCTCCCGTGGCCAGAAAGTGCTGCTGTAAATCCAACGAGGAGCTGAGGGTGCTGCCCGACTGATCCTCGAACCAGAGGAAGTAGGAGTAGTGGAAGGCCTTGTCCTTCCACATCACCGTGGTTTGTCCCTTCTTCAAATAGCTACGCGCTATTTCCACCATGCTCCAGAGCTTTGTCTTGGGCACCAACTTGTTGGGCCGCAGATCCGGTGCCAGCATGTGTCCGCTGCTTCGGTTTACATACACAAAGTGCACCAGACCGGGAAAGTCCTCCAGATATGCATCGATCGATAAGTTACGGGTTGCTTTGACCGCCAGGAATTCGGCGAATTCCAAGAGTCTAGCCTCCACATTGGCCGCCGTATCGGCGAGCTGGTCCAGCTCATGGACACTGGAGCTGTCGCAGCAGGCCAGCGTAAAGAGTTGCTTTAGCTCCTCGCCGAACGATGGTAAATTCGACTCGATCCTGACGAGCATTTCTCGCTCATAGTTCTTGAAGTATTCCGTGTACATCTTTCGCAGGTTCTCCCACTTTACGGCGAACTTCTTGTAACAATTCTCCATGTCCTCCGGTCGCTGTTTGGAGTATCTCTTCAAAGCCGTCAGGGTTTGGCCCACAAAGGACTCGAGATTCTCGTAGGCGGGCTTGAGGGCATCTGAATCCCCCTGGTGCTGCACGGATATGATCTTTTGGAGCACGAAGAAGGAGTCATAGATGCAGCTAGTCAACGGCATGTTGGCATACTCAATGATCTGGAGAAGCACTTGGTTGCCGTGCAAGCGGGAAATGTGTACGATGCTTGGAACGCAGCCGGAGTTCACGTCGTGGGAGACGCCCTGAAGGAATACGGCCACCGCCCGTTGAGCCGGCGACTTTGGCGACTCCATTGTCCGCGACATGAGGCTGAGGAACAGTAGATCAGCGGCGGAGAGTGGCAGAGACTGCCCAGTGCTATTGACGGCCAGGAGTTTGTGCGAAACGAAAAGCAGGGCGTGGGCCCTGGGCAGTCCGAGCTGCCGTAGGTGCTCCAGAGTGGCATCCAGGGTCAGGTGAATTGTCCTCTTCAGCTCCGCGTTAACCAGCAGCTTGGGCATGGCCTCCAGGATGAAAGCCTGGTCCTCCTCGCTCACCAGGCTCTCATAGCAGTCGAGGCACTGCGTCAGCAGTTCCTGCTGCATGGCCCCCGCCTGGGCAGCAAACAAGTTGGCACCATAACAATACCGAGTTAGCGTAATGGTCACACCCATCTGCCGGCCTAGTTGTTCGACGGCAATGTGTCCAATCTTCAGGAAGGTAAAACCAAGGAGTTCCCCGAACACCAAGTTGAATCCCTGTTCGCACTGAAGGCTGGAGTAGGCGTTGTCGAACTGGCACTGCATAATCCGCTGAGATCCCACGATTGGGCTGAATATCTGAAGCAAGATGTTGCTATCCAAGGGGATTCCGGGCTCCTCCACTCCTGCCTGGAGCAGGCCCTGGGCGACGGCCACATCCCTGATCTTCTTCGTCAGCGGAGTGTTTAGATTCTGGTAAACAACATCGTTGGCGCTGTTGAATACGATCAATCCGTTCATTTTCTTATCAGCATCAGCAAAACACAAAATTCACAATACACAACTTTCTCCACAAGTGCTGATAAGAAAATATGCACTTAATGTTTTGCAACACTGTCAGGCATCAGTGATGGCAGTGCTTTATATGGGTACGACAGAGAAAACTTGATTTTAAATTAAAATATGAATTCAAAATATAATACAAATATAGTTAATAAATTTAATATTAAACAAAAAGGTAACTAATTATTAAATATTATTGTTAGTCTTAAAAAAATGTAAGCTGTGAGTCCCATCAGTGACTGCCTTTTCCAGAAAACGATGCTCAACACTGCCAACAGCTGTTCTCTTCTTCTTGTCCGCAAGCACGGTTGTTATCAAAATCCGGACAGACAGTGATTTATCCTTTTTGGCAGCATGGGACGTTTAATTCTGGAGCACACGCTACAGGGACACAAGGGACGGATCTGGGGGGTGGCCTGGCACCCCAAGGGCAACGTGTTTGCCTCCTGTGGCGAGGACAAGGCCATCCGTATTTGGTCTCTGACCGGAAACACTTGGAGCACGAAGACGATTCTATCTGACGGACACAAGCGGACAATCCGCGAGATACAGTGGTCCCCGTGTGGTCAGTACTTAGCCTCGGCCAGCTTTGATGCCACCACGGCGATCTGGTCAAAGTCCTCGGGAGAGTTTGAGTGCAACGCCACTTTGGAAGGACACGAAAACGAGGTGAAAAGCGTCAGTTGGTCGCGCTCCGGCGGACTGCTAGCCACCTGTTCGCGCGACAAGTCCGTTTGGATCTGGGAGGTGGCCGGAGACGATGAGTTCGAGTGCGCCGCCGTCTTAAATCCACACACACAGGACGTGAAGCGGGTTGTGTGGCATCCGACCAAGGAGATCCTGGCCTCCGCCTCGTACGACAACACTATCAAGATGTTCGCAGAGAGTGCGCTGGACAGCGATTGGGACTGCACGGCCACGCTATCATCCCACACGAGCACCGTTTGGGGCATTGACTTCGATGCCGACGGCGAGCGTCTGGTTTCCTGCAGCGATGACACCACGCTGAAGATCTGGCGAGCGTATCATCCGGGCAACGAGGCAGGCGTGGCCACGCCCGACAAGCAGACGGTGTGGAAGTGCGTCTGCACCCTCTCCGGTCAGCATTCGCGTGCCGTCTACGACGTGTCCTGGTGCAAGCTGACGGGCCTAATAGCCAGTGCCTGCGGCGACGATGGCATTCGTATATTTAAGGAGAGCAGCGACTCCAAGCCGGATGAGCCAACGTTTGAGCAGCTGACTGCAGAGGAGAGCGCCCACGAACAGGACGTGAATTCAGTGCAGTGGAATCCAGCGGTGGCCGGGCAACTTATCTCCTGCAGCGATGACGGCACCATCAAGATTTGGAAGGTGACCGAGTAGTTAGCCGATAAATAATGTGTTGGTATATTTAAGTGGTTAAACAATAATGAACTTGATTTTTTGTACAGTTTATTCCTACTAAGAAATAAAAGTATTCAAATGACGGACGAGATGAACAGGAGTGTCTACTTGCTGAGGAACGGCTCTTGGAGGGTTTTGTACAGTTTTTTGGCTTTCCGCGGACCCAGGCCCATCACCTGGGAGAGACGCTCCTCGCTGGCGGTGATTATGTTGCCCAAGTTCCCAAAGGTCTGCAGCAGGGTCACCGCATCCGTTTTGTTTACCGGCTTGATGTTGGTTAGAGCTGCCACCAGCTAAACAGGGTTTTAGAGTTTCTAAGCCAGTTGTAATTTCATCATAATTACCTTCTGATGGGGGTTCGACTCCACCCGCTCCATGATCAGATCTGGCGCCTTTTTCTCAAACTGTTTGTAAGTCTCAATGATTTTCCCTGCCTCCTCTGCATTCCAGGCCAGCATCATGGTCAGATCCGCCAGCAGTGAGATCCTGGTCAAGCTCTTGAGGGCGTTGTGCGGCTCCGGGGTGTCCACCTGGACCAGCAACACACGCAGCTCGTACATCTTGCCCAGAGCCTTGAGCCGCTGACAAATGTAGTCCGGATTGAGATTGTGGTACTTCAGGGACAAGTACAGGACGCAGGATGTGCGACCCACCACGTAGTCGGGTATAATGTCGTCCCGGAACTCCAGCGGGACGTTGAGAATGGATTTCAGGATGGGATTTCCTCGCTGTTTGCTGTGAACTAGGACGCTGTGTGGATTGGAAGCCGGCTTGGCGGGAGGAGCTGCAGTTGAGCTGGGATTGTTGCCGCTGCTGGGAGCCACAGCTGTCGCCGCCGGTAGCTCCTGGACCTTGGGTTGCTTCGGAGCCGTGGGCATTTCCATGGCGCCCAAGACATCGTTGAAGGAATCGTCATCGAATTCGTCCATTTCTTGCGGAAGCTAAAAACAAAACAAAAAACAAAACTTTATTGTTGCGAACTCCGGTAGGCTAAATAGCAAAGACTGGCCACACTATTTCGTCAGAGAAGCGCGCCATTTTCAATTTCATTTGCAAATCATTTGCAAGAGAGTTGAGAATTTTTGTCCCAAAGCTGTTATATTAAGTATAAGCACAGAAAAAGTCATCCTCTATCGAGCACCAGACACCCCGTACAGTGACATTTTCCAATCAAATTCCGTCGAATTACCCCAGTTTCTGGAGAGGATCAAGCAATTCCGGCTGTAAATGGCCAGATTCTAAAGAGGATCAGGCACTGCCGGATGTAAATGGCCAGTTTCTGGAGAGGATCAGTCCCTGCCGACTGTAAATGGCCAGTTTCTCGAAAGGATCAGGTTCTTTCGGCTGTAAATGGCCAGTTTCTCGAGAGGATTAGGCACTGCTGGCTGGAAATGGCCAGTTTCTAAAGAGGATCAGGCACTGCGGGCTGCAGAGGCCAGTATCTGGAGAGGATCAGTCCCTGCCGGCGGTAAATGGCCAGTTTCTGGAGGGGATCAGTCCCTGCCGACTGTAAATGGCCAGTTTCTGGAGAGGATCGGGCTCTGCCGGCTGTTAATGGCCAGTTTCTGGAGAGGATCAGTTCTTGCCGGCTGTAAATGGCCAGTTTCTGGAGAGGATCGGGCACTGCGGGTGTAAATGGCCAATTTCTGGAGAGGATCAGGCACTTCCGGCTGTGAATGGCCAGTTTCTGGAGAGGGTCAGTTCCTGCCGGCTGTAAATGCCGAGTTTCTGGAGAAGATCAGTTCTTGCCGGCTGTAAATGGCCAGTTTCTGGAGAGGATCGGGCACTGCGGGTGTAAATGGCCAATTTCTGGAGAGGATCAGGCACTTCCGGCTGTAAATGGCCAGTTTCTGGAGAGGATCAGTCGCTGCCGGCTGTAACAAGTCAGTTTCTGGAGAGGATCTGTCCCTGCCGGCTGTAAATGACCATTTTCTGGAGAGGATCAGTTCCTGCCGGCTGTAAATGACCAGTTTCTGGAGAGGATCAGTCCCTGCGGACTGTAAAAGGCCAGTTTCTGGAGAGGATCGGGCTCTGCCTGCTGTTAATGGCCAATTTCTGGAGAGGATCGGTTTCATCCGGCTGTAAATGTCCAGTTTTTGGAGAGGATCAGTCCCTGCCGGCTGGAAATGGCAAGTTTCTGGAGAGGATCAGGCATTTCCGGCTGTAAATGGCCAGTTTCTGGAGAGGATCAGTCCCTGTCGACTGTAAATGGCCAGTTTCTTAAAAGGATCAGGCACTGCCGGCTGGAAATGACCAGTTTCCGGATAGGATGGGTCTCTCCTGCTGAAAATGGCCAGTTTCTAGAGAGGATCAGACACTGCCTGGAAATGCCCAGTTTCTGGAGAGGATCAGTCCCTGCCGGCTGTAAATGGCCACTTTCTGGAGAGGATCGGGCTTTGTCGGCTGTTAATGGCCGGTTTCTGGAGAGGATCAGTCCCTGCCGGCTGTAAATGGCCAGTTTCTGGAGAGGATCGGGCACTGCCGGCTGTAAATGGCCAATTTCTGGAGAGGATCAGGCACTTCCGGCTGTGAATGGCCAGTTTCTGGAGAGGATCAGTTCCTGCCGGCTGTAAATGCCCAGTTTCTGGAGGGGATCAGGCACTTCCGGCTGTAAATGGCCAGTTTCTGGATAGGATCAGTCGCTGCCGGCTGTAAATGACCATTTTCTGGAGAGGATCAGTTCCTGCCGGCTGTGAATAACCATTTACTGGAAAGTATCAGTTATTTCCGGCTGTAAATGGCCAGTTTCTGGATAGGATCAGTCCCTGCCGGCTGTAAATGGCCAATTTCTGGAGAGGATCGGTTTCTTCCGGCTGTAAATGGCCAATTTCTGGAGAGGATCAGTCCCTGCCGGCTGGAAAGGACAAGTTTCTGGAGAGGATCAGGCATTTCCGGCTGTAAATGGCCAGTTTCTGGAGAGGATCAGTCCCTGCCGACTGTAAATGGCCAGTTTCTTAAAAGGATCAGGCACTGCCGGCTGGAAATGACCAGTTTCCGGATAGGATGAGTATCTCCTGCTGAAAATGGCCAGTTTCTGGAGAGGATCAGTCCCTGCGGACTGTAAATGCCCAGTTTCTGGAGAGGATTAGGCACAGCATTTACCAACTGTTCGCCCGGTAGTTAAAAGTAAGCTACGCTTTTTCATTTTCGAATCTCACTTACTTCAGCCTAAGAGATGCACAATTATTTAATAAAGAGCCCCAAAAGTATGCACTGGCTTTTTTCATTTTCTCCAGTTGATAGGAAAGGTGTTAAACCTGGGTGGGGTACCCACTCAAGTGTCAAACCTTTGCGCCCACGTAAAACATGGCGAAAAGGTGCGAAACCTGGGTGAGGTACCCACTCAAGTTTCAAACCGTTGCGCTCTCGCAAGAAAGGCGAAAAGGTGATAAACTTGGGAGGGAGATCCACCGAAGTTTCAAACCCTTCCAAAAAGGTGTTAAACCTGGGTGGGGTAGTTACTCAAGTTTCAAACCAATGCGCTCTGCCTTGCCTCGAAGGGAGAGAGCCAGAGAGATTCCATAATTGTTATAATAATGTGAGGCCAAGAGTGCCGCGTCTACCAGCTGCCATTTCTGTTCGCCTGGTAGTTTAAAATGCGAAGGAGCTGAATTTGCCTACAAAATGTAAAAATCACTGCAAAAATATTAACAACAACAACATTTTAGCCCTCGTTGTTGCCCGAGCTAGTTGTTGTAATTTTGGGTCCGATTTTAATATTTTATATGCAAATTCAGCTCCTCCAAATTTTAAACTACCAGGCGAACAGAAATATCAGTAGGCATCTCTGCAAATATTCTGAGACACACAACTTTGAGTTGAACTAAAAAAAATCATAACTTAGAGAGAGGCGCGGAATACTTTGAGTTAAACTCAAAATAGTCGCAGTTTGGGAATTTCGTGATGCGAGCAGAGCTTCCTGCTGATATTTCTGTTCGTCTGGTACCTGAAACTTCTTGCAATGCGTTTTTACATCCAAATTCCACCCAGTTTTCAACCAATTTACCCCATCGAGGAGAATGAAATACCAGGCGAACAGAAATGGCAGCTGGTAGACGCTGCACTCTTGGCCTCACATTATTATAACAATTATGGAATCTCTCTGGCTCTCTCCCTTCGAGGCAAGGCAGAGCGCATTGGTTTGAAACTTGAGTAACTACCCCACCCAGGTTTTACACCTTTTTGGAAGGGTTTGAAACTTCAGTGGATCTCCCTCCCAAATTTAACACCTTTTCGCCCTTTTTGCGAGAGCGCAAGGGTTTGAAACTTGAGTGGGTACCTCACCCAGTTTTCGCACCTTTTCGCCATGTTTTGCGAGGGCGCAAAGGTTTGATAAATTTTCCATTAACTGGAGAAAATGAAAAAAGCCAGTGCATACTTTTGGGGCTCTTCATTAAATAATTGTGCATCTCTTAGCTTAAGTAAGTGAGATTCGAAAATGAAAAAGCGTAGCATACTTTTAGGGTGATTATAACGCGTAAAGTATATGAAGTTGGTAAATGCTGTGCCTGATCCTCTCCAGGAAATGGCCGTTTACAGTCGGTAGTTCCTGATCCTATCCAGAAACTGGACATTCAGACCCGGCAATTCCTGATCCTCTCAAGAAATTGGCATTTCCAGCCGGCAGTTTCTGATCCTCTCCAGAAACTGGCCATTTACAGCCGGCAGTGCCTGGTTCTCTCTTGAAACAGGCCGTTTACAGCCGGAAGGTACTGATACTCTTTAGAAACTGGCCATTTGCAGCCCGCAGGGACTGATCTTCTCCAGAAACTGGCCTTTTACAGCCGGCAGGGACTGATCCTCTCCAGAAACAGGCCATTTACAGCCAGAAATACTAGATAGGGGATGACTTCTTCTACGCTTAAACCTTATATATATATATACTTAATATCTCTCTTAAAGAGAGATGTGTTTGTTTTTTAGCTGCTCCCCATAACCCTTGATTTTTCTAGGTCTGGAAATTATCTTTAAATTAATTCGAGCAATTCATGAAATGGAAACATGAGTTTGGGCAGTGCATAAACAGAGGAAGCATTTCACTGTCACCGCGCGACGGTCATACTAGGTGGCAAAGAAATTATTTTTATTTTTTTATTTTGCCAACAAATATAATGGACGAAGAAGCACCCTACCTGCGCAGCGCCTACCAGGTGTCCATAATTCCGACCGACCTGCAGCACGAGGCGACAATAATCAAAGCAGCCCAGTCGCTGGACTGTCTACACAAAACTATAAACTCTATTTTCGAGCGGATTGATGCTCGCTTGGCGAGGAATGGATCAAAGGTTGAGGACATAAACAGTCGTGTGAAGCGGGCCCAGGCGAAAATCGATGCGCTCGTGGGCTCCAAGCGGGCTATACAGATCTTTGCACCCGCAAGATTCCCGGCCAGCGACGTCCTGGCCCCCCTGCCGGCCACCTTTCCACAGGTGGCGAGTAAGCTAATGGAGGAGCAGCCGCGAGTACGTCCGGAGCATCTGCCACTTCCGGGAAACAGCAGCGAAAACACCACACCCGATGAGGAGGCCGTCTTCTTCCATGTGCGGGGAGACCGAGAGCACGAGTCGTCGTTGGTCAGCGAGCGGAAGATGACTAATCGCACTGCCGGCCTGGGAGCCCTTCCCCTGGGCGGAGTTCACTCTGTGCCCTCACTAATGCGCTTCAACACCAATGAGTTCGCATTTGGTGAGGACCTAAATGCCTGGAAGCGTTCACTGCCGCCGCAGAGTGCTCGGCGCGTGGCCAGTCAGCCCCTGAAAAGCACAGCTCAGGAGCTGCTCGCTCCAGCTCCCCACTCGCTGGCTTATGGCGCCACCAAGCTGACCACTCCAGCCGGAGATCTGCGCTACAATCCTGCTGCATTGGCTGCTCCGGCCATCGATGTGCCACTGGATCTGCCCGATCTTCCCGGAATAGCCAACGATCTGCAGTACGAGCCGGTCGAGGAGCAGACTCCCATTGCGCCGTCGTACCAGTACGGGGATCTACTTGACCTACCGGACCTGCCCGACTTGGGACTGGATGAGCAGGAGATCACGGTGCAGGCCATTGCGGCCCAAACCCACATTCCAGGGCCTACAAACAAGCTTCGACCGGGACAGTACCGGACATCTACGGCCCAACCCCCGCCGCCCCCGCCCCCGCCTCCACCACCACCGCCACCGCCTCCACCTGAGGAGTTCTATAAACCACCGTCACCGACACCTTTTCCCACCAAGGGAGCTGTTAAGCCGCTCTCTCCCTCTCCTACTACGCCCCTCAGAATGCCCCCACCTCCTCCTCAAACTGTAGATCCAAGATCGGAGCTGATGGCTGCCATACGGAATGCTGGAGGCGTATCCGGAGGGCGTCTGCGGTCGCAGGCGGCTGCACCCCTCGACGTGGTGGATAACACACGTTCCAAGGCGGGTGCCACTACCTCTACATCGGGAGATTTGATGGCGGACTTGCACAACAAGCTCATGCTGCGACGCAAGGGAATTTCCGGCAGCCAGAATCCCGGAGATGCCGCCACAGCAGGTGGCAATTCCCTAATGCAGCAATTGTCGCGCGTGATTCCGCCGTCTGTGCAGGCCCGCAAGGGATCCCAGAGCAGCGATGAAGGGCGCTCCGAGGAGGACGACGACGTCTGGAACTAGTGGATGCAGAGGGAATCTTCCCATTTAGCTTTAGCACCGGTTATTGTGCCTTTTGGCTGGCTTTAAGCACTGGCTTCACTAGCATAAATTATACTAATCTCTAGATAGAATTCCAAATTCTGTGCCCAAGCGAGCATGCCAAATTAGCAAAAGGTAAAAACAGTTGAATAAAATTCACAACTGAAAACAAACGATTTTTTTAATGTTGGGTTTGGATGGCTTTAGGGAATTCCCCCTACATCTTACAATAGAATTAAATAAAATGCAGGAGTACCCCTCTTGCATAGTTTCAGTGCTGGAAAATTCGCGAAGTGGAAACACATTTTAGCTAGAATTAAATTTATTATAAAATTTCTAATTTATAAACCAAACACATTAAAATAATTAATTGCAAAAAAAGTGCACTCCAAGTCACAGAAGTCTAGTAACTTGTCATATGATGACATCTCCATCGCGGGATATAAACGATCTGTTTGACGATATAGTGCTCACCGAAGAGAAACAAGCTCGCCTGGGCTACGAAGAGGGATTGACTGACGGCCAGGAGCAGGGCAACGAGGAGGGCTACAAATTGGGCTACGCCCAGGGTGTCCAATTGGGCGAGGAGCTGGGCAGGATCCTGGGCCAAGTGGTGGCTGAGCAGCAGCTGAAGCACACGGAAAAGGTACGTCGCAGCCTGGACCAGCTGCGCACGCTCATCGAGCAGTTTCCCCGGACCAACGACCCGGAGGCGGACATTGTGGGCGGCGTGGAAAATATTCGAAACTCACACCGCCGCCTTCGTGCCCTGTTGGGATCCAAGAGAAGCGCTGGAACAGCTTCCCCTGAACCAAACGCCTCGGAACGCAAGGATTACAGTTTCTAGCATAATGTCCAAGGTGGGAGTGGCCCAGCTGCAGAAGAGGACTGACGGTTTGCTTGCCTTCCTCCAACCCCACTGGGACTTTGTGAATTGCCACATGGTCAACTACTTGACGGACCAGCACTGGAACGTCTATCTTCCCGAGGCCTTGAGAAAGGAGATCCCTGGGAAGGAGGATGTGGAGTTGGCCATAGAACATCTCTTTTGGGAAAGTAGTAAATCAACGAACGGATTCCCAGAGTGGAAAAGCTTTCTGGCCCAGGGCGAGAAGGAGCGCTTGTCGCACCATCCAGAGCTGTTGACCACGTTGGAAGAGCTGATTGAGGGACAGGAGAACGGCGCACAGCTAAGCATTCGAGAGTTCATGAGCGCCAAAAAGTGCCATGAGGTAGGATAACTCCACAGAATTAGAAACCAATTATATTGATCCCTAATCTCTTCAAGGTGGAGCTAACGGCTGCCTTGGTGGATCATCTCGTGAAGAATTCCAGCCAGGACTGCTCCATTGCGGATGCGGGCGATGGCAAAGGCTACCTCTCGTCACGTCTGGCGCTTCAGTATGGCCACCGCGTGCTCGGCATTGACGCCAATGCGACCAACACAGAGAACGCTCTGAGCCGCAATCGGAAACTGCAGGTAAACTTTGACTACAAAATAAAATTAGCTTTATTTCATTAATTCCTTAGACTTAAGTTAAGTGGCTTCCTCGCGCTTCTCGCTAGTCGCGCATCTCGCCCTCCTCGTCGTCGTCCTCCATGCCCTTGATATACAGCACGTTGTTGCAGCGGATGAGCACCTCGCCGAGGTTGCCGGTGACGGAGCCCTCGATCACCTCCTCCGTGTTGGCCAGTTGCATGTTCATGTAGCCGTCGACGGAGACGAGGAAGCCCTTGTACTCCTGGCCCCACTTCAGCTTCACCAGCACCGGTTTTCCCGTCAGGCCGTTTAGGAAGGGCTTGGGGTTGATAGGCATGCCAGCCGACATTTTGTTAGTGTGATTTTTGTCGCTTTTTTGAAGGAAAACAGGAAAATTATATGAAAAACGCCGGCAAAACGTTTTTCGCGTCGAGGAAGAAGAATAGTGTGCCCAAAGTGTATTTATTTAGCTTAAATTTGCACAAAAAAACGATTTTCTCCTGCACTTCACCTGGTCACACTAAACGAACAAGACGTAATCAAACCACGTAAAAACAAAAACGTGAAGATTTACGACGTGAATGATGTAGCTTTTTTTAGCCAGATCTGGCTAGCTTAAACTTCACCACTTATGGTCACACCAAATGAGCAAAACGTAATAGGGATGGGAAACAATATAATTATTAACATTTATCGGTTATCACCGATAGATTTGCAAAGCAGTTAAATTCAAATTTGATAATCCAAAACTTAATAATATTTGTTTTATTTCAGCGCGCTTGGAATGGACTCACGGAACGCGCAGAGCTGCAGAGCCAAGGCATCACACCTAAGAGACGTGGTAAAAAGTCGCCCACCCGAGATTGCTCAAAGAGTGCACCTTCCTTGGAGAACTACAAGACCACAGCCAGATTTATAACCACGGAACTGAATTTTAGGGAGTTGCTGTCCGAGCATTTTCCCCAGCTATTACAGAACGGTAGGACCAACAACAACATTTGCCTAACTGGACTTCACACTTGTGGAAATCTGGCGTCCACTTGCCTGCAGGTCTTTCACGCCCAATCCGACTGCCGGATACTCTGTAATATTGGCTGCTGCTATCACTTGCTGAGGGAACGCTTCTCGAAGCAGGAGTTCTTTGGCAACAAGGCCCTGATGGACATGCAAACGGATTTTGGGTTTCCATTGAGTCAGTATCTTCAGGAGCGACAAGTCCGTATGGGTCGCAATGCCAGGATGCTGGCGGCACAGTCCATTGAGCGAACCTTGGACGCCAAGGAGTTGCCAAACATAACGCTTTTCTACCGGGCTCTATTGGAGATCCTTGTTTGCCGCCATGCCCCGCACTCAAAAAACGAGCTGCAGGTGGGCAAGGTGCGTAAATTCGAGGATTTTCCGGACTACATTAGAAAATGTGCCTCAAAATTGGACGCTCCATGGCTGGCAGCCATCGGAAAAGCTGAGCTTGAGGAGCTACTTCAGGAATATGCTGTGGATAAACATTATTTGGACTTGTTCTATCTGCTACGCATGTCCTTTGCTCCGGTGCTGGAGAGTCTGATACTATTGGATCGCCTGCTCTACCTGAAAGAACTGGGTTACGGCCGCAGCTATTTAATTGATTTGTTTGATCCCGTCATATCACCCAGGCACTACGCGATCGTTTCTATTAAGCCACTACCGCACCATCGACCTTGACACTGACAATCGTTAATCGTTAAATAATGATAAGCATGCAATATGTACAATTACTTGCTTAAGCGTGTTACACTTTTTAAGAAAAATGTATAAAGTTTTAATTAAAACGAAAGCTTGATTAAAGTTAGTTCATTGATTATTTTCAATTCGGTTGCTATCGCTCATTATTTGGACCTTTTTTTCTTTTTTTTGAAATAAATAGATAGAATAATGAAAATAATCATGACTTGTCATAATCTTTAATTTATTTGCTGTAGGTTAGAATGATTTGTTTGCTTTGCTTAAAGCTATTTGCTCGCTTTTCACCACACTGGTGAAATTAGCACTTGAAATCGCAATCTCAGAACTTTTCGAGAAGTATAAAAAAGCGAACACGATTTCCACTTGCTTCAAATCCGCTGCGAAGAGCTTTAATTGTCGGTCGTGTGTGCTCGGGAGCTCTGAAATAAAACACATTTTCTTGAACTTGAGCTGAAAAACAAGTTGCCAATAAGGTCAGTGGGAAGTATTAGCTTAAGTGTAGAAAAACATTGTTGAAGCTTATACTTCACTTTGCGATATTTAACTGCATAAGGATTACAGTGTCCTTGTAAGGATAAAAAACGTTTAAAAGTGAAGTATAAAATGGGAAATTAACTGAATACGTATAATAATAAATATACTTAAATGTCTGAAAAAATATAAATTTATTTACATTGTAATCCAAATCCTTATCAGATTGTAAAATAATGTTTGTTTTCCGCAAGTTATTCAACCCTTGCATCAGCCTTATGGAATATCAACCAAGACTAAGTCTATTTATCAGTATTGTAAAGATCTGTGCAGCTTTTTTCATTAGTTATTTTTTACGGCCTCTAACTAACTTGTGATAGCAACTGATATGTCAAAGTAAGTGGTCTTAACTAGGTAGCCAAGAATATTTTTTGTTTTGTTACAATGTCTGGAAAAACACTGAGGAGGTTTATTTACTCTAATCAAGATAAGATAACTAATGCGGGACTGACCTATCTTAGAACCGTATCGATAAGTGAACTAATTAAGCTCCATTTTGCAGGTTTTAGGATTCTGATAAGAGCTCCAAGATGGCGTTGACCGAAGCCCTCTTTTTGGTAGTCGCTGCCCTGGTGGCGGTGTACGCGTGGTTCCAGCGCAAACACAGCTACTGGCAGCGCAAGGGATTGCCTTACATCCCGCCCACTCCCATCATTGGAAACACCAAGGCGGTCTTCCAGCTGGAGAACTCGTTCGGCCTGTACCTTTCGGAGCTCTATAACGATCCCCGGGTCAAGGATGAAGCCGTGGTGGGAATCTATGCCCTCAACCGGCCTGGCCTGATTATACGCGATCTGGACTTGATCAAGTCCGTGCTGATCAAGGACTTCAATCGGTTCCACAACCGCAACGCTCGCTGCGATCCGCACGGTGATCCCTTGGGCTATAATAACCTGTTCTTTGTAAGGGATTCCCATTGGAAGGACATCCGCACCAAGCTTACGCCGGTCTTTACCAGCGGCAAGGTCAAGCAGATGTACACCCTGATGCAGGAGGTAATATATAGCTTTAAATCGTCCTTCGAGGGTCTCCTAACGAAAGTGTATGTTTATATTCTTCTCTTGCACAGATTGGCAAAGATTTGGAGGTGTGTTTGAAGAAGCATGGGGAGAAGAGCTCCGGCAAATTCATCACCGAGATCAAGGAAGTCAGCGCCCAGTTCTCCACGGACAGTATCGCCACCATCGCCTTCGGTATCCGGGCTAATAGCTTGCAGAACCCTAACGCAGAGTT
>VNJW01013989.1:0-15430 GCA_008042615.1 Drosophila auraria | reverse complement strand
TCTTATTTCTTTAGCACGCAGTATATATGTCGGAACGGCCGAAATCGGACCACTATATCCTATAGCTGCCATAGGAATGATGGCGAAATTAATGTACAAAAATTTTTAATTTCTCTGTTTTTCAACGAATTTCTATAAATTTCGAGATATAGTCGTTTTTTATAGTTCTAGAATTACGGTTTTAATTTCATTAAGATCGGACAACTATATCATATAGCTGCCATAGAAGGGATCGGTCGATTTATATGAAAATGTAAAATTCTACATGTAAAATGTAAAATTTACAAAATTTACATAATTTGACATTTTTTTTTACATTACCAAATTGGATCGATTTTCAATGATCCAATTGCTGACTGCAAGGGTATATAAACTTCGGTTTACCGAAGTTAGCTTTCTTTCTCGTTATATAATTATTTAAAGAGTTTTACAATAACTATTGTTGTCTGTATGACCCAATATATTCGTTTAATATGTGTAAAAATATTATTTATATTTATTTTATGACCAATATTTTATTGGTGTATAAAATACAATTTTTTACACGATTTATCAATTAATATTATTCTTTAGGAAGTTATTCATTTTCATCATTAAGTTAATGCAAAAAATATATCTCAATACAAAATACTAAATATTTTCGCTCCTAATTAATTAATATTAATATACTTAAGTAGGGTCACTGCTAAATTCCCATTGCGATATCTCCTCCCTCCCTCAAACATCCACAATAATCGGTATGTTCAACTAATCGCCGCCAGCGATTAGTTAAAATTCGATAATAATAGTGTCAATGCAAACTGAACTGCATTGGGTAATTTTCAGGCTCATTGCACTCGGGCTCCGTCGGGCAGAAGAGCTGGGCGCTTAAATAAAAAACAGCCAGGTACGACGCCAGGCGGACGCCCAACAATTGACAGTTGGTTGCATTTCCAACCGCACTTAATTAGCAGTTAATGATGCCTGATTAACACGCATTATGGCTCCGAAACCCGAGAGTCGAAAGGCATCCGCGCCGCCCAAAACCACCCAAGCTCCGATGCCCAATCCCACCTGTCCGGCAGATGGTCTGAAATGTGTAATCAATGCTTTAGGCGCCGCGAATTACAAAATAATCACGAGTCAGTCGGCCTAAAAGTATGCAGAAGAAAAGTCCCGGCGAAAAAGTGAAAATTGTGTGGCTGACAAAAAAAAAAGAGGAAATATCGCCATCAGGAACAGACTGCCCAGCCTTAAGCTGATATACGAAGAGCTGATGACCTCTACAAGATGCTATAATACATTTTTAAGATAAAAAGAATATGTTTTAAAGGGAAATGAAAATGGAAACACGAGAAATTTTGATATTTAAACAATTAATATTTATGTAAAAAAGCTGTAATATTAAAATATTCTGGAAATTATATATATTTAATTATTCGAAATTCTGGCAATATTTATTAATCAATTAATTGACACTATCTTTTCCAATTAAATTGTACAATAAATATAAGAAATTAAATAAAAGCTAAATATTCAAAAAATGTAAATACTAAAATTTTCCAGATAAACCCCAGCACGTTTCACCCCCAGAAAAATATACCCCTTAACCCCGGCTTACTCAATAAATCGGGCGTAAAAATTGATGGGTCCCTCGAACCACGAATCCCGAGCCGTCGAGCCTGGAGCCCGCCGGAATGGCAGTCGCTGGCTTACGGCTTACGGCCTTAAAGCGGGGGAATCGAACGTGCGGAGTGGAGTGCACATGGATATGGGACATGGATCGTTGCGAAATTGACAGTATCAACGTAATTATATCAGCAGTTTCGGGGGGCTTGAAAGCGGGAAACAAAACAGTAAAAGGAGGAAGGCAGCGGCAGCGGCAGCCACTGAAATATGCAAACGTTGACTGCCTTCATTTATTTTTACTGTTACTGCATATTGGGGCGACATCGACAGGGCAGGGCAGGGAAGATGGGAGCAGCACGGACAAGAGGCGCGAAAATAATCGTTATCCTGGACAGGTGGGTCCTCGATGCCTCTCGCTGGCGTTCGATGCCAGCAGTTGCACTTCATTTGCAGCATTAATTTGTCGCCCGTTGATTTATCTGGCCAAGCTATATATACATACTCCTATATATATATATATATATGTATTATAGCCTTGCGCACATTTGTGGGGATATATACCGACGCGGCGAATGAATTTATGAGCTGGGGAAAAATGTCGAAAATCGATTGGTGAGAGTTTGTCACTTCCACTTCGGAGTGCGGAGTTCGGAGTTGACCAAGTCAACGGCTGTTGCATTTTGAATATTTATTAAATCACTTTTTGCACCAATAATGCAAAATAGTTATGCAAATCTTGGTTACGAATGAATGCGAAATGGATCTGGCTATCTTGTTGGTCAAATCGCGACGCATGGCTTAAAGACCGAATAAATATATAGAAAAAAAAAATATGTATATAATTCATTAGACTGGAAGCAGACGGAGGTCCAAGCTGTTAGTTATCGCATAAGGGGTCAGTGAACTTGTTAAACAAAATTTAAGCATGTTGGAAATTTGATTTTTAGATGAAATTCTATATTTATGTTTCATTGGATCATATTTCTTAGTTAGTCACATTTATATTATTTCCAGACGAAAACATTAAATTCTGTTCTTTATTTTGCTCAATAATCATTAAAGATTATTTAGAAAAAACTGCTCCCTATTAAACGATTAAATTAAACTACATTTTGAGTGCCTGTTAACGGTTTGCTCAGTCAACTTTGACCCTTTGCCCGAAACTATTAAAATCCGAACGGGGGAAAAATATTTATTTGCCATGTGGCATTTTCCAATACCATTATTTCTGGCTCCCTCCTTTGCGTTTTTTATTTTGGTTTTTTTTATTTAAGCCCTTCAAGGGGAACGAACTATATATTTTTCCCTTTTTTTCCCTCGGATGACGCCACCATGCAATGCATGTCAACTATTAACAGGCCAACAACTAAATTACGTATACGCAGCGTTCCATGACCAGCAGTGCGGCAGTGCAGCGTTAGAGCGTGTTTGTGTATTTGCTCGAAATACATTTGCAGTTTCGCTTTATTGGCGCTGCGAAAATAATGGAATTGTCAAAATAAAAGGGGTTAAGTGCTTGTTTGCATAGCTTTTTGACAACTCCGACGAGTCCCAGTCTCCGCATGTGCATGTTATTGGTACGAGTATTTTTTATTTGGGGAAAACAAATTCAACGGAAATTAAATCACAGTGGCGTCGGCATGTCTCCACGGATTTTTGGCACCAACCGGAAAAATTGTTCATTAGCAATTTGTGTAATTAAAGGGAGAGAGAGAGAGTGCTGCGCTTCAAGTGGTGTGTCCTTCAGAGTGAAGCTAGTACTTCCTCCCCCCGTTTGGCTAATTTGTTTTCCGCTTTGGCAGTGACACATGGCGTCGGTCTAGCTGGCGTCGTGTTCAACTTTTGACCCGATCGAAGCGACGACAGTCGCTTTCTGATTCTAATTTCTGGCTGCGTATAATTAAGCAATAGGCTCTCGTTTTGGCCGCCTTATCATAGCCAATCAAGAGGATTAATGACCGCCGACGACTGCAGACCAAAAGCGTAGGCCTGCTGTGTGCCAAAAGCCAAAGTCAGACTGGGTTTCCAGTTTTCGAGCGGCTTTAGCTTTGGTAGTTCAATTTGATACACTAAGGCATAAATGTTTTTATGCAAATGATATTTAAATGAAGACAATGGGAAAAACAAGCAAGTACGAGTGGAGATCAGCTGGTTCGGCTACGGGGACTCTGTGAGTGGCGCTGCAGCCTATAACTTTGATACTATTATCAAAACTTAATCCGACTTATGAGCTTTGGAAGCATTAATTTGGGATTTTGAGAGATCCTGTAATTATATTTTGTAATTATTAAATATGTTTTTAATTTACCTGAGGCTAGGTAATATGATAATTTAACTTCTGTTATTAAAAATTAAATAAATGTATGGATTTAGAATTTTGTAAGCTGACTTAACTTTTTGATTTCTTTTAGGATTAGTAACTAAAGGCAGAATACGGGATATATCTCTTTTAAATGTCAAGTTAAAATTTAACCTGGGTCTAAAAACTGAGTAAAGAATTTCAAAGTTAGATAAACTATGGCTAGAAATCAATAAGGAATATAAGAATGTAAACATAATTTCTTATAAAATATTCTCTACCATCGAAAACCCCCTCGCCGACTGTGTAGGGCACATCGGTTGACCATTGGCGGGGCTCGTAAAATTCTGGTTTCTGGCATATTAAGAGACCCTGATATCCGCACTTCTTCACTCGGTCTAATGTTTATCTTTCGCCTCTGCACCGCGCCCAGGTTTTGGTATAAATACAACCCGAGAGATCCGTCCAAGACATACTAGAAACGCCAACGTTCCAAGTAACACATCCAAAATGGTTAGTATGGAATACTGTTCTTCTTGGAAGAGTCTCGAGTGAACTGGACTACGAAATAGAGAACTAAGACGGCCCTTTAAATTTGCAGAAATTCCTGGTTGTCGCCGTCGCCCTTCTGGCCGTTGCCCACGCCGATGTCTCCCACCTTTCGGGCTACAACTACGCTCCCGTGAGCGTCCCGGCACCGGCCCCAGCTCCCCTTCCTGCGAAGGTGGCCCCGGCACCTGTGCCAGTCAACACCTACATCCCGCCCGCACCTGCACCAGCCCCGATCCAGATCGAGGTTCCCGCCCCCGCACCAGCTCCAGTGGCCCCTGCCCCCGTGAAGGTCGCCCCCGCTCCTGCTCCAGTCAACACCTACATCCCGCCCGCACCTGTCCACGTTGAGGCTCCCGCCCCCGCACCGGCTCCAGTTGCCATCCCTGCTCCCGTGAAGGTGGCCCCCGCTCCTGCTCCCGTCAACACCTACATCCCTCCCGCACCCGTGAGCATCCCGGCCCCCGCTCCCGTCAAGGTCGCCCCTGCCCCCGTGCCTGTCCTGGCTCCCCAGCCCGTCCTGGAGGAGATCGAGCCCGTGGCCGCCGATGGCTACCGCTACAAGACTGTGCGCCGTCGCGTGATTCGTCGCCGTTACTAGAGCGCAACTCCTTCGAGGATTCCTTCAGTGGGATCGCGAGGTTAGCGAGAAGTTCAAAGAATAAAACGAAAAGAGATTTTTAAACCTAAAAATGTAATTGATATTTTTAGAGAAAGAGATTAAAGGTATTTTTGGGTGTTAAAGAAATCATTGAAGGCTACCACCTGCCTGAAGCAAGAAATTTAGGAAAAGAATTGGGAAACCCTTTAAAAAAAATAGTTTCTAAAAATACAAGAACCTCAAATTCCAGGTGTTTCTAAAAGTATTTAAATAGGCTAAATAATACCTTGATTTAATAATATTTTATTTCAAGGTTCTTTATAAATTTGAAACTCCGATAGCAAACATTGTGTGCATCTAAGGACACAACCATTATGATATCAGATCCAAAGAACTTTAATCAGAACCAGCATTCCCCCATCTCTTAATCAAATACAACCCAAAAATAAACTGTTTTATAAGCCAGGTGTTGTGTTCGAGAAACGGACAAAGCCAGTCCGGACTCAGGTAATTAATTAAGCTCTGAGTAGAAAAAAAAAAACAAAAACATGAGACCCCACCGCCAGACATTGTCAAGATCAGCATAATCTAAGCAAATTGAATTTAATTTTGGCATAAACTTGAAACGACGCCATAGGCCCTGCGGTCTGCTAATAATTTGCCCAAACCCCTCACCAAGCAAAGCACAGAAACGAAAAGACAGAAAACGAAAAATTAAAATAAAATAATTAAGAAAAAGCAAAAAACCGATGGAGCGTGTGACCCACGAACATTCATCAAACACGATAGGTAAAGACAAAATAAAACCAAAATAAAACCAAAACAAAACCATTATTCAGCCATCAAAAGGTTTGTTTTGATCTAATTAAAAAAAAAAAAGTTTTTTGTTGACTGAAACAAAAAGTTAACTCAAGTCAAAGCAGAGATAATACGGTTTTTGTGTTTAGCATGGAAATATGGAAACGTAAAACAAAGCCAGAAAAGCAAAAAAAAAAAAAAAAATTAAACTAGAAACCCGTCAAACTGCCTTGGCATTGGAGGCTCGTTGGCGGTGTGCTCAGTTTCGGTTTCTGGCCTGCCATCTTCCGACATTTGTGAGTGAGGCTAAGACCCCCATGTATCATGGGTTCATCATGCAATTAATTTGGCTGCGGTTGACCCGCAGCACCAAAAAACAATGAGCTATAAAAACCGCATGCACACTTCGAGTTCGGCAGCACAAATCGACTTGTGATCCAAGCAGCAACAAGCCAGTCTTCTCAAGATGGTGGGTACAAGGATATATTACTTTTAAGGATTCTGAATAGTAAAAAACTAATATTAAGGAGAAATTGAGATAATATTCACAAGAGGAGGTCAAGGCCTCCATTAAAGTGAGCGCAAAACAGCACTGTAGATGCCCATTGCAGAACCTTTGATAATCAAAGTTGTTGATTTAATTAATCAAGAAAAAAAATAAAAAATCAAACCCTTAACAATATATTTTTATTCACAGAAATTCCTGATTATCGCCGTCGCCTTCTTGGCCTGCGCCTATGCTGATGTCTCCGAGCTGGGATCCGGTGGCTACGATTATCCTCAGCCTGCGGCGCCCAAGAACACGTACATCCCTCCTCCGCCTCCACCCCCGCCGCCAGCACCCAAGAACACCTACATTCCCCCGCCGGCGGCTCCTGCCAAGGCTTACATCCCTCCCCCACCACCACCGGCGCCCAAGAACACCTACATTCCGCCCGCACCTGCTCCAGCTCCAGTGGAGACCTACATTCCCCCAGCACCGCCGGCACCAGAGTACATCCCACCCGCACCTGTCCAGCATGAGGAGCCCGTGATCGAGGAGATCGAGCAGCCGGCCCAGGACGGATACCGCTACAAGACCGTCCGTCGTCGCGTCTTCCGGCACCGCAACTAAGCCGCAAAAGCGCTTTCTGTTGGATAATGTGATAGGCCCCAGCAAAGGTCACTTTGCTGCGGAATCTGTTAATGTTTTGTTTCGAAGATCGATGTGTGTTTTATGGAGATGAATGAGAAGAGTGAATAAATGATGTAGAGCAAAGTAAAGGCCATTAATCAAGGGAGGGCAGATTAATAATACTTATTTTCCTTTTTTTTTCATTTTCATCAACAAAAGTAGGCTTAGCAGATGTCCAAGAAAATATAAAGCAAACATGAAATTACAGACACTACCCCTTCAACGGAAGGAGCCCTCGCCAGGATGTGTCTGATCAGAGAAGGTGAGGAGAGGCGAAGTGTCGCCTGCTGTCTGTTCCGATGGCTGCCAATCGTCTTCATCCTGGCCATGTTGGCCTGGTCCTATCACGTGTTCGTCTACCAGGTCTGCATACGCAAGGTGGACAACTACGTCTCGATGGGACTCCTGCTGCTCGGCTATCACCTGCTGCTGTTCATGTTTCTGTGGTCGTGGTTCCAGTGCATCTGCACGGCTCCCGTCGGCATGCCCGACCAGTGGAGGATATCCGCCGAGGATGTGGACAGGCTGAAGCGAGCCGATGGAGCAGAGGCCCGAGACCGAATTTTGGCCAATGCCGCTAGGAATCTGCCCATCAATATGTGCACCCCGGAGGCAACGGTGCGGTATTGTCGCTACTGCTGGATCATAAAGCCGGACAGGGCCCACCACTGTCGCAGCTGTAAAACGTGCATCCGGAAGATGGATCACCACTGTCCCTGGGTGAAGAACTGCGTCCACTTCCATAACTTCAAGTACTTCGTACTCTTCCTGGTCTACGCCGAGCTCTACTGCCTCTATATCTTCTCCGTGATGGTCTACGATCTTTACCTGCTCTGCCAATTCAACTTAGAGACCCTGACGGAGGAGCACTCGTTGCCCATCCTCCAGCATGTGCTGATCCTGATCTTTAACATATTCACCCTGGTCATGGTCCTAGTTAGCCTGCTGAACGTGGCCATAAATCGCACCACCATGGAAGCCGCGCATCCCCCGCACTTTTTCGTCTGCGGCTTGCACAAGAAGGGCTTCAACATAGGATGCTGTTTTAATATCCGTGAGGTTCTCGGCGATAAGTGGTACCTCTGGCCCATTCCCATCCGAACTACTAGAGGGGATGGTCTCACGTATCCCCTGGCCACCGAGAGACTGAATGCAGCACGGGTCCAGGGTCAGAGGAACATCGAGGGTCCCTCCAGGGCCCAGGTTGTCAAGGGTAACATGGCCCGATTGCTGGGAATTCATATAGTAAGCGACTTGGGCGTTGAAAGTAATTAAATGTTATTTTTAGGAGCAGTAAAAACCACGAAATTAAATTTAGATAAATATTTCGTTGAAAAACCTTTCAAAACAAACACCTTCTCCTGGCAGTTTCGATCGAGGAGCAGAGACTCCATCAACATCTTAATTTACGAATCACTGGCAAGTGCATCGGCATCGGACTCCCATCCGCTGGCGCAGTCCGTCCCGACGAGTGGCCAGCATCGATAAATCCTCTGCATTCCGGCTTCCTTTCCTATCCATTCGATTCCCAGGCACTCGCGCACACTCGCTGCGGAGTCGTTTATAAAACGCTTAACATTCGTGACATATTTCGCATTTGGTTGCGCGTCGGACGCAGAAATTTATAGACTTTATCCATTAGGAAAACAATTACGAGTGCAAACAATGGCCAGTGTGCGATGTGCGATGTCCGATGGATGTGGACTCCCTGGCCAGCGGCACTGCCTCGGGGCATTGAGCATATGTTGAGATTGCCCCAGGTTCATTGTCCTTCCACGGAGTAGCTCCTTCCTTCGCCGGCAAAAGTTTATATATTTTCTTATTATGCTGTGGCGACTTGTCGACTTCTGCTGCTGCTGCAACACAAATCCAATTACCTTCAAAATAATAAACTTATGTACATACCAAAAAGGAAAGAATGCCATCCAGAGGAAGAACTCTCCGGTTCTCCGGCTGCCGTACGCACATTTTGCTTTATCAACTGTTGATAGACTCCGTGGGGAATTTTCCGTATGTCACGACAAAGAGGAAGGCGCTGGGAATGGCAATGGAAGCTGTCTGCTGTCGGTCGGCATTTTTTTCTTCCCTTAGCTCCTCTGACTTCGGTGTACTCACACTCTCTGGCACTGATAAAAAATCTAGAGCTGAGATATACACAGAATGCATCAGCTTGTAAATAGAATACTGGCGTATTTTTGCAGCATTTCTTGCAGTGTCTAGGACCCTAGCCCCCTGGCTGATTTCCACAGCTTGTTTGCTGCTCATTATTCGCCGTTGGCCGGGTCCGGAGACGTGTTCCCGGTAGTTGGTCGCCAAATGCACGAGCGGAAAAAATTTTTGCCACTTGCATGTCATCAGCATAAAATAAGTGCAAAATATGTGAACTCGATGTGGCAGCGGAACATTCGCCTTAGAGCGAAAAGTCAACAGCAATTGGCCAAAGGACTTACAAGGGTCGAAAGGAGGAGAGATCGCCTCCCTGGCACATGTCCATGTCACAGCAGCAGCAGCAGCTTATTGAATTCGCATATTTTCCCATTTTGCATTATGGACAAACATTTTTTCCATTTCGCCATCCTTTGTTTTTTCGTCCTCTGTTTGATTTTGTAATCGAGAATTTGTTTGCTTTGGCTGAAGTCGACTGAATCGATTGGGGAGCACTTTTTGTCCCCACTCATTGAATGTTTCAGCAATTTTTGGTTAAGTCAAATTGGTCTAGTCGTTGGATTGACCTTTTTACTGCCAGACGGAAAAGGGGATTGCCTGCCTCTGCCTGTGTCTCTGCTCTGTTTTTGTTGGCCAGAGAACATGTGTATGGCCTTGAGCGGTTTGTTTAGGCCATTCGTCGATTGCTTATTGGCGGCAGTTGAAGAGGGTTGCGAGGATGTGTGGAAAGCAGCTTGAGGGGTTATGGCCTAGGAAAAACCTATTTTGAAAATTGAACGTGGCTGATTGGAACCTGTTGATAAGAAGGTTTAAACTTAAAAATTCGCACTCGGTCTCTTGGATAAAGAGAAATTACTTTAGGTTAAAGGGAGTTATAAGTTGTTTTCAGTTTAAGTAATTAAGTGTATTTTCCTGATCTCTAAACTTTGACTTTTGCCAAAGTGAATGCAAGACAATAAACACGATTTCAGTTACAATTTCTCTTCATTTTTTACTCTTCAAGTGGTTGTTATTTACAAATCACACTCGAGTCAACAATTTAACAATAACAATTAACTTTGCAGCTTAGTTGCGGTGACGGAAGACGCGGCGACGGACGGTCTTGTAGCGGTATCCATCCTGAGCCGGCTGCTCGATCTCCTCGATGATGGGCTCCTCATGCTGGACGGGTGCGGGTGGGATGTACTCTGGTGCCGGCGGCGCTGGGGGAATGTAGGTCTCCACTGGAGCTGGTGCGGGTGCGGGCTGTGCTGGGGGAATGTAAGTCTCAACGGGGGCAGGAGCAGGAGCGGGCTGCTGGTAATCGTAGCCAGAAAGCTCTGAGACATCAGCGAAGGCGCAGGCCAAAAAGGCAACGGCAATGATAAGGAATTTCTGGAAATTTAGGAAGCATTATTTGATGTCTCAAATGTAATTAAGTCATCACATTTTCTGCTTTCAAAAATTATAAAATTGGTCACCGATCTGAACAGATCTCTTGATAATATACGAACTAAATTTGCTCTAGTTTCCAGTACGACTCACCATGATTTTCAAGTGTTTAGGCTGCGCTCAACGGAAGATGTGTGCTACCGTTGCCAAGATCTCTCATGGCTTTTATATGGCCAAGACTCTTTGCGAACGGAAGCAACATTGGCCGTGGATGACTTTGAACTTGATCTGCGGCTGATCTTCAATCGCTTACTCGAGACTTGATCGATGGATCCAGCGGACTCGGAACCGGATTTTCGGATGCACAGGCCATAAATTGATGGAAAAGCTTGATCACGTTTCGTGATGGCTTTTGTCCGCCTAATGCATCGCATGTCGCTCTATTGTCTTGGAGTGGCCAGCCGATGGTGACTGCTCTAGAGGTCACCCCATATGGAGTCGTGGAACATGCGCTTCGATTTTGTTTGTGCTCGAAAATCTTGACTTTTGCCTTTTGTTTGGGGGGCTCGGGGCGCAGCCCTTTAATTGATTTGCTTGTTAAACTCGGCCTTGTACTTCGGCCCCCGCACGGAAAATACACGGTGCTCGGGCTCTGGCTCTGGCTTCGCTTGATTAAAACCAAATTTAATTTGCATCTCTGTTTGGTTGGCTCACTCGGTTTTGTTGTTATTGCTCGTTGTGCTGGGTGTTTATTGCCGGACCTAACCCCAATTACGAAAGCCGATAGGGAACTGCAGTTGCCAAGTTTTAAGTGTTCTGGGGAAAAGTGGAATCAGTTGGCACAGTGGAAGGTCTTTTTTGGGATGCTCAATTATTTATAAATTAGAAATTTATGAAACCGAAGAGTTTACATGCTTTTAGTTCTTATAAAGTAATTTCTAAGCACTTTGCAACCATTTATTAGTTGTACAAAAATTAGAAATATGAAGTAATTAGAAATTTATAAGTTTTTAAACATTTCAAAAATAGTTTATGCTTGTAGGTATTATTATTAACACCATATTTACGTTATGAAACCTCCACAAAGTAGCTAGATCTATTCCAGATACCTTTCCAAAGACGTCTTACCACTGCCTTTCTGATTTCCTGCATTTCCATTGCGATTTCCCTGCCCCTTGCCTGTCATATTTTCTTTTGCAGCTCAACATTTTCATTTCTGAGTTTCCTCGCTTTCCACTGTTGTTGTCTGGCGCCCTGTATCTTTTGCGGCCCTTGATAATATTGCAAATAATTTTCTTTTTTATGTTGATTATTTTTTGGACACCCTCCGGCCGCCCGACCAGACACCTGAGCTGAGCTCCCCCCCTTCCGCCCCTTTACAACCTTTTTTATTAACTTCGTTTTCATTTGTGCCGTTGCCTTCACGATCTCATCATATTTTAATGTGGAAGGGATTCGGCGGCATCGTCTTTTGGCTTTTCTTCTTCAGCTCCAGCTCCATTTCGAGCTCCTGCCTTCTGGCACCTGGCTGTGTTCTATGTTTCAAATTATTCTCGAGAGATTTGCAGTTCGTGATTTTATGGCAGTCGCGGGCTGGGAGCAGGGGAAATCAGCCCCAGGACTCGCATAAGGGGGATGGAAGCCACCACTGTGAGTTAAGACGTTTCCCGAATGCAATTGCAGCTTTGGCTCTTAATTACCCCGCTTAAGTCCGTATTAACTCTGGCCTAAGCCTTTTTTAATTTGCCCCCAACTCTCGCCGGCAGCTGTCGTAATTGAATTAGGAGCCAGGAGACAATGCAGCGTCGCTGAACCTTTCACGCTGTTATCCTTGATAATTAATTTAGACGCCATTGTCCAGTGCGCTCCCCTCGGAAAATCCGTTGCCATTTCACATCACGTCCTACGTTCTACTCCAGCCGTTTTTTGTTGTATTTCGTTTTGTATTTTTTTTTTCATAAATCGCCAGGACACACACAAAGTTGTCCAGCTGCTATACATGGGCAGAATGCGAGGGGGAACTGACCCCCAAAAATAGAATAAGAAAGAAAGTTCCCCATTTTTATGGGGAAAAAATGAAGCGGCAGTTTTGACAGCGCACGTCCTTCCTTAAAGGAAGAGAAAGGACACTCAGAAAAATATGCATAACATTTACAAAGTTAAGAAACATGTGCAAACTTTTGTATTGAACATAAATATAAAATATACAAATAAATAAAAATAAGAAATGGTATGATTAAATACCCCAAAACTTAAACAAATATACAAATGTCTATTTGTTTTACAGTTTTGTTAGATATTTGATTTCTTTAAATATTTATTTTAATAGATCTCTTGAGTTGTGCCATAAAAATGAAAAAAATTATTATTTAAGGAAAATAGGTTTTTTCAAAGTACACATGTTTTTTCGGCTCACATCTTTTGCATCGGGCTGATCCCATCAGAATGAACAAGTTGATTGCTTGTCACAAACTTAGATTCTATTTCCACGAAGAGACATTTTTCTATAACTCCCTTATTTCTCTCCTCCTCAAGATTTTTATAGTTTTAACACCAAATATACTTGCTGCATATGTATAAGCAGCGCAAAGATGTCAAATTTTTTATAAACCAGCGCCTAACGTAAATTACCTTATGTTGCTCTTCCTTTACGCAGGTTTTCAGTATATCCTTTTCTGATTTTGGTTCTTAATTTTCGAAAAATTAATTTTATTTGGCTTCTTGCATTCGTTATTTGCATTGGATTTCAACGGAAAACACTGAACAAAAATATAAAAAAAATTTTGTTTATGGAAGCACTTTCAAATAATTTTGTTTTAATAAAATAAATCAAAGAATTTGCATCATGTACCAAGCTAGCGCTTATCTCAATAGTTTTTCTTTCGCTCAGTGTAGTAGTTAGGGCCCGGTCATGTGGCTTGCATATGGAACTACAATAGACAGGTACAAGATGCACACGTAGCACGCATTGCCAGAGGAGCTCCTACAGCCAAGAAACGAAATATGGAATCACCTTTTGTAAGTTCGGGGCCGTGAAATCGAGTTTACATCTTACTCCTCCGTTTCGGCAGCGTTGCTATAATTAAATGTCAAAAATGACGCTACGTGCAGAGCAAGCCAATCGGCTGCCTGACGAGTGCCGGAGCAAAGTTCAGAGCAACAAAAAACGGCCAACTTTAGTCGAAAATAAATAAACTTATTCTAAGCAGTTGTCGAATCGTAGAGTTCTCTCGGCCCAAGAATCGTTGCATACTTTTGCTGTCACGACTAATTGCCAAGACTTGCGACTACGAAACATGAGGTCGCTGGTTCAAATCCCAGGTAGGGAGAATTCCAAGAAGTTTTTCCTATTTTTTCTATTTTCCCTTTTTAGCAGATTTTTTACTTACGAAGACCCCCCCAGGGAAACTTTCCTTGATATCAATTTATAATTTCTAGTATCAAGAATAGCCATTTGTAATCGCTTAATTTAGTGCCAGAAACTTTTACACAAAACGGAATACAAAATAAGCAAAGCCCTACAAAAAATTACGCCAAAAGTAATTTAACATTGGCGCTCACCCCCTCGGCCGCGCTTTCGCCGCCACATTTGCCAAACTCTCGAAAAAGTAGCTGGAACTATTTAAAGTTTCCCTTTTTGCTGTTGCTTTTCCTTCAATGTGTATCGTACTTTTTATTGCCATTCTCTATTATTTGTTGCCCCTCTGTCGTTCCATATGCATATTATGCTCCCGAGGCATAGGAAAACACCGACCCAGCCCGCCCCTTCGCTGCAGAAAGCCAGACAACAGCAACGACGACGACGATGGTTATGAAAAAGTACTTAACGTGCACAAAACTTATGTGCCAAGAGATTTTATATATTTTTTTCTCATAGTCGGGCAAAAGTTACAACGACATGCCAATTTTTCAAAGGACCAGGGGGGCCATAGGTACTCCAAGGGTGTACAGGGTGGTCTTGGCAAGCTTATAAAATATTGCCAATAATACGTTGTTAGCGGAGTTGCCTCCCCGAACGCAGAACGCATTTCTCCTGGCAGCGGCCAAACTTTTAATGCACTTCCCACAATGCACAAACGGAATGAGGCAACTCCAAAACTCCGCTCCAGAAGGGATAACTACCACATCAACCCCCCTCCTTGTGGTAGTATTAATTTGTCAAATAAATATGGTAAGATTTCGCACAAATAGATAGCTCACATTATAACTAGCAGGGCAAGAAAAAATCTAGGACCTTACTTTAAATATATTAAGCAGATCGTTTATACAGCTTTGCTGGCATTGAAACATCGCGTTCAGTTACGTAAAGAAATACATACTACAATTTTAATACTATAAAAATGACATGAACAGAACAGAAACATATTTTTATACCCTTGCAGAGGGTATTATAATTTTGCTATGATATTTGCAACGCAGTGAAAGAGGCATCTCAGACCCCATAAAGTATATATATTCTTGATCAGCATCACCAGCCGAGTCGATCCAGCCATGTCCGTCTGTCTGTCTGTCCGTCTGTCTGTCCGTCTGTCTGTCCGTCTGTCTGTCCGTCTGTCTGTCTGTCTGTCGGTTTCTACGCGAACTAGTCTCTCAGTTTTTGAGCTATCGGGCTGAAATTTTCAGCATAGTCTTATTTCTTTAGCACGCAGTATATATGTCGGAACGGCCGAAATCGGACCACTATATCCTATAGCTGCCATAGGAATGATGGCGAAATTAATGTTTTTCAACGAATTTCTATAAATTTCGAGATATAGTCGTTTTTTATAGTTCTAGATTTACGGTTTTAATTTCATTAAGATCGGACAACTATATCATATAGCTGCCATAGAAGGGATCGGTCGATTTATATGAAAATGTAAAA
>VNJW01013988.1:0-14692 GCA_008042615.1 Drosophila auraria | reverse complement strand
ATACCCTTGCAGTCAGCAATTGGATCATTGAAAATCGATCCAATTTGGTAATGTAAAAAAAAATGTCAAATTATGTAAATTTTGTAAATTTTACATTTTACATGTAGAATTTTACATTTTCATATAAATCGACCGATCCCTTCTATGGCAGCTATATGATATAGTTGTCCGATCTTAATGAAATTAAAACCGTAATTTTAGAACTATAAAAAACGACTATATCCCGAAATTTATAGAAATTCGTTGAAAAACAGAGAAATTAAAAATTTTTGTACATTAATTTCGCCATCATTTCTATGGCAGCTATAGGATATAGTGGTCCGATTTCGGCCGTTCCGACATATATATTGCGTGCTAAAGAAATAAGACTATGCTGAAAATTTCAGCCCGATAGCTCAAAAACTGAGAGACTAGTTCGCGTAGAAACCGACAGACAGACAGACGGACAGACAGACGGACAGACAGACGGACATGGCTAGACTCGGCTGGTGATGCTGATCAAGAATATATATACTTTATGGGGTCTGAGATGCCTCCTTCACTGCGTTGCAAATATCATGGCAAAATTATAATACCCTCTGCAAGGGTATAAAAAACGACAGCTCCGGCCACTGTGGACCCAAGGACATTCTGGCGGGCAGAACGGACTCAGTGCTGGTTTTTCTAGTTAGCAACAATAAAGCGCAGAGCACCAGCTGACGATGAACATTCAGGAGGACGAGGACGAGGACTGGCTGGATGCTTCGGTGGCGATGTGTAAACAAAGGCGCCGATGATCCATTGCCAGAGCCTCCACTGTGTTGCCGGAAGTCCAAGGAGCACGAGGAGGAGGCATTCGTGTTGTGTGTGTCAACTAAATGTCAACAACGAGGACATAAACCACAGCAGACGCATACAAACAACCCAAGGAAAGGAGAAGTTCCATTGGCAACTCCGCCAGCTCCTCCACGAAGAAGAAGGTGGCCCGAGTCAACCAGTTGGAAAAACAAAAGCATTGCCAGGAGCCAGGAGCTGGCGACAGTGGCAGTGGCATTGGCCCTGACTGCATTGAGTAAACCCGGCCGGAATGCGAGGGTAACTTGGGGGCTTGGCTTTGTGCGGTTTTCACTGCCATCTGAAGAAAGCGCTTAACCATGGAATGTCGCAGCCTGCGGTTGATGGGGCAGCCCGCATTGAATTGCACTGCTTGGCCCCGGTGCTTCCCCTTTTCTGCCTTTGTCCTGGCCTCGGCCGGGGGTGAAAGGACTGCGGCTTAAATGAGTATGAATTATTTTTTAAACGAGGAAAATGATGAAAGAATGAAAGCCAGAAACAAAGGCATTTCTATGGAAATTGATTAAAAACTAGCCAGGTCTGAGAGCTGGGGGCTTAATGTTAATGAGTTTTAATGTAGACTTTTTATATTAAAAAACGAGTCATGAATAAAAATTCTGCCTATCTGAGGCCATTAATTATTATTAGTGTTAATTGTGGGTCTGAAAATATGTTGTAATTAAAAGTGATTATACAGATTTTAAATTAATAATCAAATTGCAGAAGTAGGAAGGGAGTGTCCACCACTGATACATCTTTCAATGGCTCATCAAAGTTCACTCTTATTGAAATTAATTTCCGGACTAAGCTGATAAATGTAAGTGCGGAGTTAGATAGAAGATAAATACATAACAATATCCCCATTACTTTTCTCAGCTGCTTTTCTTTTTTTTCTTCACCGCAGAAACTTTTAGCGGCTTCGGAGGCAACTTTCTTTTGCCATTCACTCGCTGTGCTGCAGACGAAAAGTCCTCTCTAGCAATTACTAAACTCTAATCCCCGGAGTGCGCCATCGGGTAATCCCCGAACCACAATTGAGGGCCCAGGACCTTAAAGGGAATTAGCTAATTAAAGGTAAAGTGATGGCGCAACCAAAACGGCTTACTGCCTTGAGCCCCCGCTACATCGTGTGTAATTGGATAGTCACGACTTTTATCCTGCCATTAATTCCTCCAGCCACTCCTTCTCCCCCAGCCACGCCCACTTTTAAGGCAATTAAGCGATTCAATCTCTCGGCGCGACCGTTAATCAAACGCCCATCGATTGGCAAGACGTCGCTACTAATTTTAAGCCCATCGACTAGAGGTGGGCGTGGCCGACGGGGGACGCCTGGCAACCGCAAACAATAAATTTGAATTTCTGCTGCCGCCGCGGAAAACTTTTTAACTCGGCACAAACTACGAGGGACAGGGCTTCCAATATATGGGAAAACACGGGGAAAATTCTCAAAGAAGTTTTTATTTGATTAAAAATCTTAATACGTAAATGAATTCTGTTGTGAAAAGCTTTTTGGCCATAAAACTGCTATTTTCTTTCACTAAACTTTGTGTTTGCATTGTTTATAGTTAATTTTAAATTAAACAATTAATATTTAAACATGTTTTCTGCCTGTGTATGGCTGTGTGCGCTTGACAGTGCAGCAAATAAATGAGCGGATACGGAAACGGTTTGGGCCACGGCGGGGCCCTCTCTGTCTCTCGGCGGGCATGTGTCCCTGTCGCTTGGTCGTTCGCCACTCGGCGAATGATAAATAACGTAATTTCTTTACAACTTTTCATTCAAATTTTCGCTACTTTTAACCGCACTCCGTGGCTCCGGGTTGGCAGCCTGTTGTTAAGTAAAATAAATTGCGATTCCGTGTAATAAAAGTCAATCATAATAATTCAATGACGCGACGTATTGTTGTGCCTCGTCATTGGGCTGCCTGACTGCCTGCAGCCATTCCACAACCCACTTTAAGGCCGTTTACTGCGCCACCCACTCATCCAAGGGTCCTTTCTGGGGTCCTGACATCGCCGAGAGCGGCAAATATTTGAATTTTTCGTTGATTTATTTGATTTTTTGGCAACCGAAAGATGTCTCTGGTTGAAGTAGACTCTTCAGATGTGCTTGAATGGGCAGAAAAGCAGCGGTGGGCACTTATCATAATTAGATGTCATTAGGCAACTAATCAATCACTTGTTACATGAGATAACATGGTGTAGAAGCAAAAAAAAAAATTCTAAAAAAATTTGGGAACATAGTTAGTAATTATTTTCTGGTAAAGAGATAAACTTTGTGCAGCAAATTGCCTTGTATAAAGTTTAAAGCATAAATTCCGAGTTTTTCTGCCGAAGTAAGGCGAAAAATTGTCGGTTGTGAAGAATGCTGAGCATAAATCTTGTCTGAGACTCATTCGTTTGTATTTTTTTGTGGCCAAATTCATGGAGTTTTTTTCACAAAGTAGCAGACGCTTAAAAAAAAGGCAAAAAGGCAGGGTCTTTGAGACAGACGATTCTCTTTTTTTCTACAGACGTCTGAAGCAATTAATTATTAAGCCATCAATGGGAGTTTAAAAAGAAAGATAAGTTCAAACAAATATTTTTATATATTTTTAAAAGTTTTGTAAAGAAACCCATTGCAAGATGACAATTTAAAGCGAGAAAAAATATTTAAATATATTGTTTTATGAATATTCAAGAAATAATTTCGTTTACAGACAAACCACGAAGAAACCTAATTGAGTTTGGATAAAATCTACACCCCAGAGACTACCTTTAAATCCAAAACCTCCAGATAATCCTTCAGCCGTCCATGTAGCAAACCCTGTGATTGGGAAACTTCCGAGTGCACTGGCCACTAACCTCGTTGAAGTAAGGATAGTCGTCGGGGCATTTTTCCGATCTCGCCGAGCGATAATCCCGGCAGACGGTATACTCCCGGCAGCCCGTGTTGATGGTGGCCACCATCAGCTGGTTCAGGTTCCCGCAGCGATCGTAGGAGCAGCTATTGCCCTCCGGCGATTCGCAGCGTTCGTTCCACCACTGAAAGTGGGTGCCCCAAGGACAGCTGCTCCACTGGCCCAGGTCGAACTGTGAGGTGCAGGTGTAGTAGCCATAGCAGGTCATCAGATCCGGGAGAAGCTGCTCTCCAGATCGATCCACCCGATAGTACTTGGAGCAGATATTTTGATCCGTGTCGGGGGGCGAGAGAGGCACCGTCTCGTCGTCCTTGGAGCAGTGTTCCGGCCGCCAGGACTGGCACTGACCCCTCAATCTATTGAAGTACCGACCAGCGGAGCAATTCAACGAGGTGGCGAATCCATTGTGGCATTTGTAGTACTTGTTGCAGGTCAGGGGATCCCCCAGAACCGAGCCGTCCTTCATTTGGGAGCAGATATTGTTCTGCGGGCAGCCGGAAACCTCCTGCACACAGGTTTGTAGCTCGTTGCTGAAAACCTGATCCTCGCCGCAGTCACCGCTGGCGGGATCACTGATGCTCCAACAGCTGATGAAACGGCGGCAATCCGCCGGATCGGCTGCGTAGGAAACCGGCTCCAGGCCGGCGCAGATCTCCGCCAGTTGGGAATAACACTTAGCCTTCGCCGCCTCCTTGCAGGTTCCATCCCGAAAGTTGAAGAGCAGGCCCTTCGAGCAGATACCTTGTCCGATGAGATTGTTGTCCTGGCAATAGGCCCAGGCCTGGCAATCGCTGGGATCTCCTATGTAGCCCTTTCCAGCCCAGAGTCGGCACTTCTCCTCCAGCGAAAACCCGCTGATTCCGACAAACAGGCAGGCCAGCAGAATGGCTTCATGGATGAGACTTGGCGTAACTGCGGTGAGCTATCTTTAGTCTCCGAGCACTGATCACACTCTGATGCATTTAGTACCTCTCATTTTTCGGTTGGACCGCCAACTCTTCCGGAACTCGACAAACTGAACTCGTTTCCTAACGTTAGAGCTATATTTAAGTTGGGAGACCTATCAGAGTCGTGTCGCGTGTTGATACCAGAACAAACCGATAAGAATTGTGTTCTTTGTTCTTACAACGAAATTAGAAATGTTCGAAGTGAGTGACAGGCGGATAAGACAGCAACGATTGCCAAAAGCGGTCTTTGAGGAAATGTATTGGGTAAACCTTCCTATATCACTAACGTGACCGTGTTCAAGGGTGATAAAAGGGTCAAGTTAACCCAATAGACTTTAAGTAAAGGTGTATTGGCAACAGATATTATTTCTAAAACATGATTAAATAATATTTGAGAAGGAAATAAACTTTTAGAACGTTATTTTCCACAAAATATTATTAAAAAAAAGGTCAATTTGATAAATACACATTTTGGCGAATATCTTAATTAAATGTTGACCTATTTAACACAAATATAACACTTAAATATTTATCAAATTCCCCTTCATCCCTAAGGTAAAAAACTATTTTTCCCTTAGCTCAATAATATCCCAGTGTAATGCAAGCGAATATTCGCTTTTCCAAATTCGTTTATCGGAAAATATGAGAGGTCTGCATAAGGATAAGCCAAATGTGTGCGTGTGATTGTGCTTTTCCGAGTCCTTTGCATTGTTAGCGAAGTTCCTGCTCGAAATGGCAGGATATGCGAAGGCAGGAGAGAGCCCTGGCAAGCGGCAAGACGGTGCCTCAGTGGCTTGTCGCAATGTAAACTGCTTAGCATCGATTGGGTGCACTTATTGACATTTTATGCTTAAGGACATGCTTAATATCCACAACGTGCTAACCCAGCCGCTCCGCCTCCACGCCTTTTAAATCCTCAGCCAGCTCCAGTGGCAGTACAGTGGGATAAATAGAGGGAATGTCAAGGAAATACTCCAAGTATATACGAATTCGATTCAAAATTGATAGATAAAATGTATGTGATGATATTAATGTAAGCAAAAAATTGTGTTTTAGAGGAAATAAGTCACCAAAAAGTGCTCACCAAGTATATATGACTGAAAAACCACAGTAAATGTGGAGAAAGGAAACCTGCTCTCTGGAGCAGAAAGAAACAGTTGCCATCAGCGGATGCTGTCTAGGGGCATAGACATCTCTATGTGTACTCTTAAATGCAAATGGCTTCGAGCCCCTGGCCCCCTGGCTTTTACCACTTCCGGAGCTCAAGGCCGGTGGTCCCAGTGGCGGCGCCGCTTGCTTCCGTTTCCTCTCGTGCCTGCCCTTCCGCAGGACATTTATGCTGCTCATCAGCAGCGCAGACGTCACCGTGGCCCCGCTGTCGGTGTCGTCGCCGTTGTCGTTGTCATTGTCGAGACCATCTGGCGGCCACCCGGCCAACTACTTGCCCGTAATTTTCTTTTCAATCAGTGGCCCGGCTGCCTATTCCCCGGGGCAAGGGTAAGACCTTCAGTCCCTAACCTACCCTGAATATACGCCCCCTAAGCTCACAATGGCAAATTGTGCGACGGCGACTTTTTCACAAAACTGTAGAGGTTTAAGGGTGCACGGAAAGAAATAAATACATGAAAAAGAATCTCAGAAATTGGGTATTAATTCAGAAATGTGCTTAATTAATAGGGTAAATTTCGTAGAAAAAACCATAACAGTGAAAGAGCTAATTAGTATCTGTTATAAACAAGTTCTTTTAAGCTTTCTCTGGTCATGTTCGTTAGCCAATTTAAGTACTTTCTCCCAGTGTATTTGTGTGTAATGCCTACTTGGGATTTTCGTTACTAGGTGAAGTGTCTGTCCTTCTATCTGTCCGTCCATTGTCCACCTCTCTTCCCTCCGGTTTTCTCCCTACTTGCGTGCCGGATTCCGGATTTTTGTGCGCCTTTTCCGGGCGCTCCTTTGTAATTTTCCCCACATGTTCACGGCTTGAATATTTTATGGGCTTAAGTACTTTCAGTTAGAGAGCCTTTGCCCGGCCCTGTGCGTTTTGCACCTTGCACCTCGTACATAAATTCATTAGGTTAGTTTGCTCTTCGCTCTTGGTCATTGTTTGCTCCTTGTCGGTGTCCGAAAGGAGATCCACTTGTTGAGAGTTGGCTCTATTAACATACCTGCAATGATAAGAGATATGGGATAGAGGTCAGAAGCTATAAGTGGCTAAGCGAATTTATCTAAATAAATTAATTGTCTTATCGATTTAAGTCGTTTATCTTTCTGATTAAATAGGGATGTAGTATTTTTATTAAAGCAAAATAAATAAGAATGTTTTTGTAAATGAAAACAGAATTATTCAGTATACCAAAGAGTAAGAGGTTTATATTATTTCAGCTTGATATCTCAGCTTGTTTCTTTATATTGGTTACTGATTAAGTCATTTTAGTGTACAACTTTCCTGTTAAAAATTAATTTGAAGAGATAAGGGTGTAAATATGACCTAAACTTACATTCCGTGACACAAAACCGCAGCATACTGCGGTAATTTCCGATGTAAAATTAGTTTAAGTTTAAGTTCAAATATCTTGAATACTAAAACTTAAAGTTTAACAGGAATTTATTAAACTGATTTAGATTCACAAAGAAAATAGTTCTACAATCACTAGCATTTAGTCTTGAAGTAAACTTCATCTTTCAACGCATTTCTTCATATTTAAAATCCAATATTTAGTCGCAACGTTTAACTTCTCCACAAGACCATATCTAAACTGCAAAGAAAACGTGGAAAAAATTTTGTGATAGCATGTTGTGGGGCCTGGAAAACATCTTCAGCTGAAGGCGCCACTTGGGCGACTGCGAAAATGAGCTCCGGCAAAGTCAGCAGGTCAAGGATTAACACGCTCTCTCCACCTGTCTCATATAACTCATTTTAATTAGGTTAAATATGCAATGAAAAACGGAAAACTGAAAAGTGCGGAGCCAAGCAAAGCGGGAAAAAGGAGAAAATGAAAAGGCAAGACACTGTGAGACCCCGAGTAACCCCCCGAGATTCAGGAAAAGCGTTTGCTTGTGGGCGGGATCTGTGCTCGCAAAACGGCAGCAAACTCAATGAGATGCAAAGGACGATAAACAAGCCCGGCAGCAAAGAGGATGCTCCGCTGGCGGAATAAGGTTACGGGTCCTCGACTCAAAGACGCTCAAGGAAAACTGCACGGCCACAGGCAGCCACCAAGTCATATTTCTCTTGGCCAAAATGAAAACGCCAGGCAAACAAACGAAGGGAAAGCCCCAGACCCTGACCTGGACCCAGACCCAGACCCATTCCCGAGGAAGCTGAGCGAAGAATTATGGTGGTTTCGTTTCAAGTTGAAAGGCAAGGGAGCGGAGCGGGGCTGGGGGTGTGGCACGTACTTGGAGTATTTTGCCAAAATTAAAATTTATGAACAGATAAAAAAGCGTTAATGGCCACTCGCAGGGGTCACGACTTAACGGACACACACAGTGGCTTCTAGCAGGGGGAAATGTTTTCATTTGTATTTATTTACCAGGTTTCCCGAAATATCTACAACAAGTAGGACTCAACAAACATTTTGTGGCAATATTTGTAATATATAATATTTGGTTTAATGTAAATATTATCCCTAGAATTTAATAAATTAATAATATGCTTTGAGTGAATTTTTTAAGAGTTAGATATTTTTAAGTAATATACATTTTTAAGCAGAATTTCCTCTCATCGACCTACTGTGCGTAAATGGAGTGTTAGTGTGTAACAGCTTCCACCGTGGAGCAGTCAATGGGGCAGAGTGGACGCAACCCGCGAAGTGGACGTGGCTGCGAGGAAACCACAGCCAGGCTACGACAGCGACCAGCTATAAACGTTGCATTTTTATTGCACAATCCCAAGGAATTCTAGGTACCTCTGCCAAGGTCCAGATGGGCATCCAAAGTGCTGCCATCTCCCATCTGGCGGATATGAACAACGGAACGAACGTGGTTGTGGGTGTAGGCACTTTGCCAGAAGCCACGTGTTGACTTAGGGAGGTCATGCCACCTGGGGAGAGGTTGAGGCAGTCCAGACATGAGTTACCTGGGTGAAAGTCGAGGAATAAGACAATAAGATTTACCTCGACTACCTCAGGTTATATTTATTGGCTAAGTTTTTGTTTATATACATCAGCAAAGGCAAACAGGGTTTTTCTTTTTGAATTACAATTTTTCAAGGTAGCATTTATGTAACTTAAATTTAAATAAATAGTTTTTTAGTTATAACTAGTCGGATACTTAATATGTAAGAACATCTGCAATGTCAACAGGGATTTTTTCTTGTTAAATTATATATTTCAGATTAATGCAAATAAAATTTAAATACAGACTTTGGTACTACTAGTCGGATACTTAATATTTAAGGACATTGTGGTAGAAATTTAATTACTTTACCTATACACTTTACCTATATCTTATAGAATTCAGCTTAAAAGTCATTGGAAAAGTAATGAGCTTGTTCAAATTTACTTGGAAATAAAACAGCTATTTACCATATCTTTCTAACCATTTAACTAATTTTGAGAGTAAATGGAAGTGCAAGCCTCTGAATAAGACCTTGTTGGGATATTTAATTTTGTATTTTATCCCTAGAAGCTACTAGTGCATATTTCCGCCTTCCAAAATATAAGAATGCACAACTGCAATCACAGAGATTTGGATTGTGTGTTCATAATTCAGCAGGACGAGACAGATGTCGAGCTGTGCATGTTGTCATTGCTCTTACACACAGCCCGGCTTGCAAATGCTACTGCTCCTGCTCCTGCTCCTGCGAGGGCGAGTGTTTCAAGGCTTCAAAGTCGCATTTCTCGCTCTTGAAACAATGTCAAGTCGTTGACAGCGCTCTGAAGTGCACCTTCGCACACTCCCCCCGGTTGCAGATGCTGTGTGCCCACGGCCACTCCTAGCGACTGAACGATGCTAATGGTGTTTGCGTGTTGTTGGTGTTGCAGACATTTCGTAATGTTCTATTGCCAATGTGGCTGAGGCACTCACAAAAAAATATATATATAAATGTTAAGCCATTTGAGGTAGCACTTACAAGGAACCAAACACCTTTTACCCTTTATTATCAGGGAAAATATATTTTTGTTTTCACGTACTAATGACTAAAGCATTCATAGTTTTTTAAAGAGTATTTTCTGTGAGTGCTCGCCAGCAGTTTTCATTTTCCCAGTCACGCGCGGACCAAGGGCCACAAAGGCAGGCCATGGGCAGTGGCAGTGGCGGTGGCAGGCACTTTGGCCAGATGCAAATACGCGTGAGTGGCGCCTGGGTCAGCTCCGAAAGGGGTCTTCTCTCCCTGAAATGGGTCTTCTCTGGCTTCTGGGGCCTCTTCGGCTCGGTCGTGCTGTTTGTGGCGTTTAACGACCTTTTAAATGTGCGTCTAATTATGTTTACGTGCCGTCCCGTGCGACACCCGAAGCCCAAGAATGGATGGCTAAATTGCCGGACGGGTTGAATTGGGTAAGCTGACTAGGAGTCGTGAGCGTGGGTGGCTTTGCGCAAATCCATTTGCTCACATCTTGTTAATAATGCGAGTTTACGGTCACTCGGGACGCCGGTCCCAACGTGACCTGTCCTCGGCGAAAGTATTGTTTTAATTTTTAATTGGATGTGGAGCCTGGAGCCAAGTGGACGAAAAACCATAACCTTTATTGGCATCCTTTGCCTGCTCTTTCGGATCTCCAGTAACACTTTACTTATGATTTATTAATTGTTGTTTTTTAATTGCTCTCTTCGAGGAGTTCTTTTAAATTCTCTTTTTTGTTTTTATAATTTCTTCATTGTGCGGTTAGGAAATATGAAAGAGCAAAAGGGTTACATGTTACTCTTATGTTCTTATAACCCATTAAAAATGTTGTTATTATTAAAACTACTTACACTCTTAATTGGCAATAAGATTGTAAGGAAAAACGCCTAAAATTGCCAATGCAAAATATTTAATTTCATTTTCTTACATTTTTTTTCAAGGGAAATTCATAAGCCTAAAAAGTTAATCTCTTGTAGTTACTGGAGAGCAATTTTCTTTTCAAGTTTTCTTTTTTTTTGGCTAAGCAATAGAGCATATTCAGTGAAAGGAAACTAATATCCCTTAGGGACTGGCCTTCTTTCTTGCCCAATGAACTAAACAAAGCGCTATCAAATTACGCTGAGGGTCCAAGAAATCCCTCACGTTCCACCGTGCCGGTCGACCTTTCACCTTAACCTCGTTTGGGGTGGTGGGCAAAGCCGGCCTGTGACCTTCGCAGCTGCCTCCGCCTGGGGCGCCATATTAATTTCTTATTTTAAGAGCGACCCTGCCATTTCATACGACCCTCCCTCGGGGGATTCCCTCAATATCGCGATGCATTTTAAAATAATTTCGCATATTGCCACGTTCTGTAAATTAATAATCTGCATACTGAGAGGGGGCCAGACTTTTCGCAATGAGAGAGCAGCTGAAGTTGGATGCGAGCACAAAGGAAAGCTCGCTTGAATGATGCATAAATTGAGGACGGGGCCAAGGCGGAATATTGCGTTTTAATAACCGCCAACTGGGGCATCGGCGGACTGCCGATGAAATCGAATCTTCTCCTGCATATAACTCATATCCTTTCTCGCCGGCACACGCCCGCTTTTATGGCCGTTCGCCGAAAATTCAAGCGTGAGTTGTGGCTCCGCCAATATGCGAATGAAACGATTGCGCTCCGTTTATTGCAGTGCCGCAACAAAATGTTTTATTCGCCAGACAATAAACCATAAATGCAAACATGAACGCAGGATCCCCCAAAATCTGTGCCGGCATCAAGTGAAAACAGCTGGAAGGATGCTGCCGGAATAAATGCGCGAATATATCTTTCATTCTCTCTGCACAGATAATTAAAGACGCACTGTTAATGGGGCGCATCAAGTTTATTGGCTTTCCTTTCAGGTTTTATTTGGAAATTTAAGGCATTTCACTTTTATGCTACCAATTAACAGGAATTTTCCAGTGTTTGCATTTGCCTAAAAGCTAATTTAAAATTTAAAAGGTTTTCAGAACAAGCTGCCTTGTCTCCGATTCAAGTGTGTAAAGATGTAAGGCAGAAAAGCTAAATGCGAATTCCATGTCTCAGAAGGATAGGATGTAATTTCCCAAATTTAAATGTTAATGTACTGAAAGAAAAGATAAAATAAGAAACTTTTGCATTTTTTTTTATTTAGGAAATAATACAATTAATATTTGCAAAACAATTACCACTTCTACATATTTTCTTTTCTCTAATTTGTAATTTCTTTCCTTTGCAACTTCCTTTTTAATTGAATCCTTCAAGGTTTAGACTTCCTAGAAGTGATCCTTCTACTTGGAATTCTCACTGCCTTTTGCCTTTGTAGAAATACCATCAAACAGAGGCCTGCAACACTGCGGAGTGGAAGCTCCGAAAGCCAGAGAGGTACTCTAATAAGAGAAACTCATTTGGGTAAAAGCACAAAGCAAAGCATTTTGCCCATTAAGAGGCATAATAATAAATACTTATCACCGGGGAGTCGAGGGGGAAACGCAGCAAACATATTGTCGCCGCAGCACCGCCCACAGCCCACAGCCACCTTCCACAGTCCGCAACCCACAACCCACCAACCCATCAACCCAACCACCTTTCTTCGGCGGAGCACAGATGTGTGGCAGCAAATGCCGTAAAACAAATGTAAAGTGAAATTGCTTTCGCTGTTGCCAGCAAACAGCGACCACGCCCACCGACCTGTTTGTTCGACGCCCCGAAAAGAAATGAATGAATTTCTGACAGTGTGTGCTTCAGCAGAGAGAGAAAAAATATTACAGAAATTATAGAGAATGTGCAAAATATAGATTTTTCTGAACGCATTTTTTTAAATAAATTTTAAGGCTGACCATTAGGTTTTTAATTGATTTGCAATTTGTTTTATTTAAAAATCGAAAGTCTTTATATGAAGTCTTCATCTAAAGAATTAAAACTTCCTGTTGAAATAATATGGAAAACTATAATTTAAATGTTAAATAAGTCATCCTGGACGTTAATTCCCCGGGGATGTTAATTAACCGGGGACGGGAAAATTATGATGATAGTTGTGAGTTATTGACATTTAAATTATAGCGTTCCATATTCCTAGTTATTTTAAAAGGAAAGTTTATTTTTAATGGAGAAGCTTGGCTGGTCCCATGATAACAAAAACTTAAAAAAAAAATAACATCCTTTTTCATAACATTCTTGTCAGTAAATTCAAATACTTAAACCCGATAAATACTAGCTGGAAATGGAGAAACCGCCGCTGATTTCTCTCGGTGTGGGCGTTTGTTTGTGTGGGCGTGTCGACAGACGGATGCGGAAACGGATGTGAAAAGTGCAGTCATAAATGTGCCGCCGCCCTTTCGGTAAGACGTTAATAATTGTCGACCAAAGGCGCTGCTGCTGCGTCGGGCGGGTGAGGCTGGGTGATTCCGCTGGAAACATATTCGGCTGCTTTGCGGCCCACTGAAGCTTTGAAGCCATGCCAACGCAAAGAGATGAAATTTTTAAATTCGCGCATTTTCTTTCCACTTTATGGTCTTTTCCCTTACCCTCAGCTCGCTGGATCCTTCGCTGCGGGCTTCCCACGGGCGTGGCTTTGTAATTATGACAAATGCTAAAATATTGCATGTGTTCGTCGTTAGGGGATTTCTGATTTTGTACTTTGCTTGCTTCTGCGGCGGATCTGAGCTAAGTCCCACAGTAAACATAAAAATCCACGGGAAATCCGAGCAGCCACACAAACTACTAAATCAAAATTCAGAACCTCTGCGGGTTAAGAACAAAATTTAAGCAAAGTTATTTAAATTCTGAGTTTGGAGGTGAATCTTTTACCTCGAATAGGTTACTAGTTTCCTCTAAATTAACGCCATGCTGCAAAGTTTTTAAAATTTCTGCTGGGTAAGTCTTACTTCCTAATTGGTCTGTAAATATGCAATTTACGGAATCCTTTGGCCTGCCAATCATATCTATTCTGTAGGTGCTGGCCGGATATCGATGGGCAGACATTTATCGAGTGGAGCCATGAATTTTGCATTTCCTTGCTTACTGTTTCTGAGTTGGCTGCATCCGAGCCTCGCTCTCAGGCATAATAAATTTGCCGTGTCTGGATTCCTTGGCGTCGGCTGGGAAACTTGTTCACAGTTCAATATTTTCCAATTACATGCACGTATCCCTTGGCACTTGGCTCGATGTTCTAGCAACTCGCTTTCCCCTTACACACGCACATTCGGCATTCGGCATTTGCAGCTGCGTTTGTGTGTGTTTGGAAACTCGGCATTGAAATACGAACTTTAAATTGAATTTTTGCGGTTTGTCATTGTTCACATCCGGCATCTATGTACGGGCAATGTCGCTGCCGCTGTTGCTGTTGCTGCATCTCCCATCAGAGCGGCGCGACCCTCATTTGCTCTCTACGGATATGTTAACCGTTATAAAAGCGTATAAAGTGAGCCATCGACATAACAATTTAAATAAAATATCGATTGTAATGTCGAAATATAAAGGGTTAAATAAAATGTAAAATAAAATATTGAAACAAGTTCGGACATTTACAAGCAACAAAGAGTTTTGAGTTGCTGAAAATAGGTTATTTACATTAATCGATATCCACAAGTGGAAATTCACTTTTATTAAATATCGATTTTTTTTCTATAAAGCGATTAAAGATATATATATTCTTTGTAGATTTTTTATTTATTTATTTATAAAGAGCTAACAAATAATTAAAATTATGAGCTAGCAATGATGTTGAGCAATGGCAACGTGGGCCTTCAGCTCGAATTGTACATGATATTATTGTTTGGCTTTCTTATAGGTATTTATTTCTATTGTTTAGCTTAGGTAGAATCTTCTTATATGCGGTGGTATAAATTTGTGTTTTTTAGAAATTGTATAATTTTTGATATGTTTGGTGGTGTGGGATTGGAAAGTGATTCTAGTGGGTTAGTGTTATTAAATATTTGTTGTCTTTGGATGTTTAGCGCGTTGCAAGTGGA